>QDEB01086649.1:578-11810 GCA_004193795.1 Asbolus verrucosus
TCGGACAACGTAATATTTATTACAATATAATTACTATAAGCTGTAAGTGTTAAATATATCTATACTGATTTTAACACCGATTTGTCAATAATAGTTTTATTTAAAAAAAACTCTTAACATATTGACATTCGCAAGTTACCGGTCAAATCGAATTATTGTATAAATTAAGCATCACATTCTTATAAAATTTCTTGAAAAAGTTCTTCACGATCTTCTTGAGCGTTTTCATCATATTGTTTTGTTTTTGATTTTGGTATTGAATCCAAAGAGATCGTCGTAAAAACATATTTATCCTCGTTCAAGTACCGTGCGATCAAAAAAAAAAGAATCAAAGCAAACCATGAATTTAGTTGTTATATTGGTAAACTTGTAAGATAGTCAGCAATGACATTTTATAGGTTATCAAGGTTGGATTAACTTTTTCAAACGCGACACCAATGTCAATCAACTAATATGTCAATTTTGCAGGTTTATCAATCTAACAATTTGATTCTTTTGATTCTTTGATTCTTTTTTTTCGATCGCATGGTATATCAAATGTCTCGTTATGAAATGACCTGGAACATTCTTAATCCCTCTAACCCGTGCTTTTTTTGGCAGATTTTGGAGAACTCGGCAAAAAATTCGGTAAGAAGCAGACCATTCGCTGTTTTCTACGACATGACTGTCCTCTGGATACAGGGTAGATGTTCTTGGATAGTTTTTTTATACCTATTACTATTGGTTGTTTCGTGCCATCATCATCATCATCGGTTGATACGCGAATATGACTTTAATTACATAGAAGATATTGGAGTTCTCATAATTTACTTACCAGAGAAAGTTTATGTTTATCGAGTGTAATATAAACACAATTTAACAGGCTGAAGGGAAAAGTTGCCCAATTTCAATAAATATTCGGACTAAAAGTCGTTAAGCCATAAAGGTTAATTAAACATACACAGAAGTTTGCAAGCAAACAATATATTCTGTAATATGGAATTATCGAACATACCACGTGTCTGTACATGGCCAAAACATGTTTATTTACAAAATACACGTTTATATGTAACATTTTCATTATTTGGAAGCCTTCGGAACAACGACACTGTGTATTAAACACTGTTTACTTATATTTATTGCATTAGTAATCATTATTTGTTTAATAAGTAAATTGTGAGACTTCATTCCAGAGACATTTATCTATTTTTATTTATCAAAAATATTAAAATATTTGTTTTGGTTTAGGTTTTTTCTTTTTAATAACAGTTACTTAAAATATTTTAATGATAAATATACTTTTTTACAATAAAAATAAATTTGTCTTTTGAGGTCCCACGCCGCCGAGATCCTAAGGAGTTGGATTCAGGTACTTGAGATAATCTTCGGCCATATTCCATATTCGGCCATGCATTAGGTAATGTCATATAAGCATTTTAAATCGGCATATCTTACTAAAATTTCGAATAGATAGTTATCTAAAAAAAGTAAAGCCATGCACCAGCCAAAGGCATCAATATTTAACAGAGAAACTGCGACAATTCTATGGAAATTAAATTTCTGGATGCGACTTTGTTAAATATATTTCTTATAAATATAATATTGGTACTATTTTATGTATTTACGTCTTTTTCATTATTTTCTTGAATCTCTTTTGCAGCTATCTATTAAAACATTTTCTAATGATTTTTATTACCAGGTGGTCCCAACTCTAATCTACAGATTAATCTTTTTAGATAGACGATTATGTCAAGTATTTAACTATCCTTTCTTACAGAATTAAACAATAATCTCCTCCAAAATATTATTTGGTAGGAACTGAACTGATGTTAATTCAAATGCATCCAAATTCACAGATTCCTTTTCGACAACTATTTAGAAGATGATTGCGATTTTAGTCAGGTAATGTGGTCTGACTTTTCTTCCAATGTTAACCTTATAACACATGCATGAGAATTTTTTCATTCTTCTTAAAAAATTATTTTTATCAAACTGGCGTTCTCGCGTTTAAACATTCTTGCGTGAATAAAATGCTACCTAAAACACTTATACAATAAATAACTATTAATTCATGTCGTTTCTCAATTGTTCCTTTTAATTTCTTTTAATTTGTTTCATTTTCGAACATTACTCTTACAGCAAAATCAAAATTGCCAATAACAAATGTAAAAAATTGACAACTACTGTGAAAAAGCGTATAGAATCTCTTGAAAAACGAATACAAAATTATAAAAACGCATGGTTAACTGGAATAGATTTTACAAAAGTTCCATTCCCCAACAAGCTAGTTGTATGAAGTTTATTATATTTTGCCCAAACTAGTCAATAGAAAACATGTAGGTAGGGGGCACCGTGTTGCAAAAGGAAACTCGTGGCATTATGTACCTGCTGTGTTCCTTATCTAATCCACATTTAAAGCAAATGGTTACGGAAATTATCAATCCTACTGGGAGGCCGGTTTTATTATAATTTTTTTAAATCCATTAAGTGTACTTTTTGTATAAAACAATTTTAGAAAACGGTATAAAACAAAGATTAGGAAATCCCTAATTTATCAACTAGATTTGAATCGAATTTTAAAAAGTATTTTGCTTTAGAATAATGACTGCACAGTTTTGCAACTTTTTTCAGAAAGTATGAGTGTAATTAACTCGAAAAATGTATGTTCTTTGCTTCGTTATTGAAAAAATAGTGAAAATGTTGAAATTAGAATGTTAAAACATAGTTGGACTATTTCAGATGATTGTCTTACAATGCGAATTCTTATTTAATTATTTATGTATTTATGTTATGTATTTGTGTAAAAAAAATATAATTTAACTGATGCAAACATACAAACTGCTTTTGCTAAAAAAATTAAACGACTAAAAGTGGAGAAAACAGGTGATTAAGGATTTGACATTAAAATTTTGCCAGTGGAACTGCGTCATTGTACACTTTTTAATTTCAGCACTCTTCTTGAAAGTAAATGACTCAAACCAGCAACCATTTCTTTAAAACAGCTTATATATCATTACTTCTTCGTTGACAAAGTGAGGAAAAAATGTTCTTAAATGATTCTCACTGGTTACTGCAATAAATTCGTAGAAATGATTACTAAGATTCTCAAGCTGTTATGACTTATTAACACTTTTGCCATTTTGCTATTGTCAGATTTTGAGGTTTATTCCTCAATGTCTTTTTAACTGGGCAGAAATTATGCCGAAACATATGAAATCGCCAAGAGAGATGTAGTAATTTAAAATTTAAATTTTTTTCAATAATGTGAAAATGATAAACATTTAATTCTCTCTAAAAAAAAATGTTTGTTAAAAATGGTTACCCAGTTTTTTCCAGAAGCACAATTTTGATACTTTAAATTATTCATAAAGTTCTAATTCTTTGAAAAATATCGCTTTGAAAGTTGGAAAACATGTTTACAAACTTTTCAACTTTCTTTTTTTTTTTAGTACCGTTGTTGAAATGTTCTCTCAAAGGACGTCGTCTCCGGTCGCCCCAGGACTTGGCTGCAGGAATAGAACTTTACCAATCACCAGTGCGAATGGTGCGAAGAGTATTAAAACTTCGTCAAGTTTCTCCATGAACGGGACATGTTAATCCCTTTCATACTTCGCTTTGAAGGTGAACAAATTCGCTCCAAATTGCTGGCATTTTATTAAAACTAGAGAGAATGAGAACCTTTGACAACATGAAGCAAATTGATTCCAACTGAATGAACTGATGAATTTTTATGGAATCAGGGTAATAATCCCTTTTTGGGAAGTATATGATTTTAATAATCATTTTCGTGCACATATATAAATAGTATGAGAAAAAATAAATATATTTATTCAAGAGCGCATTCTCAAATTAAAAGTCCAGAGCGATAGAGAAATATATGTTAATATTTACTGGAAGAATTTGTAACTTCCATGTTGGTCCCTACATCTTCCATTTCAGAGGGTATTATATTACCTACAGTTTCATCCATTGGCACGGACTCCGGGTCAGCATCAGGTTCTAGCTCTGCCCTTCTAGCGGCAATATCTTTTAACAACGCCTTCCCTTCCTCTTTAGTCTAAAATAAATACACAACACAATCACCAAAAATTTTGAACAATAAACCACAACAAACTGCTACCACACGTTAAATACAAAAATACCCTAGCCTCAACCATTATTTCAGTTTGACCACAATTATTTTCTATTGACTAAACTGCAACTACATTACCTTTTTACTGTTGCATAAGTATTTATCTATAATAAGTATAATTTATGAAAACAATTTTAAAAACTGCCATTAATTAGGGTTTTTTTTTAAATTTAATTGACTAAATGGTGGCTGCACTTTTGACGTTTGCGCAGCATTGAAAATTAAAATTTTCAAGAAGTTGCTTAAGTTGTGTTCAAAGTCGCTTAAAACAAAAGGTAATTAGAAAAAAATCACCTTTTCGTTCTCCATGCATTTATAAGCGTATGTATAAGCGTCATCTAACTGTCCTTTTTTCAAATGATAGTGGGCTAAATATTGGAAGGCACTGTAAAATTCCGTTTGATCTTCATTAGATCTTAATTTATTGTCTTCATCCCTTAAACAGTATTCAGTGTAAGCGGCAGCAGCGTTATCGTATTCTTTCAACTTATCATAAAGCCTAAAATGCAACCTTCAAGTTTATTTCAAACAAGATGTGTTGTAATTACTTTGCTAATTTGATCAAAGCTTGTCCCTCAATGTCCCCCACAGTACAAGCTTTATAATAACATTTGAGGGCGTTTTCGGTTTTTTCTAATTTTTCATAGGTTTCTCCTAAAGCTATTATCATGCGACTATCATTTGGTTTTAATTGCTGGGCTTGTTTGTAGTAATACAAGCAGTAAAAGTACATTTTGAGAATTTCATAAGTCTGGCCCAAACCATACCAAGCTCTGTAGTCTCTGTTGTTAATTTCTGGTGAAAAAACTATTAATTCTGTTCAATTAATGGTAAAATAATTTACCGATAGCGTGTCTGTAACTCTGGATTGCTGCATTTGTATTTTTCATTTCCATATATTCATGCCCCATTAAAGTCCACGCTGATAAAAATTGTGGATTTAGTTTCAAAGCTCTTCTGAAATATAAGACAGCTTTTGCATGATCAGATCTAAGGCTGTAATAATTACCTAAAATTAACCAAATGATTATTTCAGGGATCTTAAAGAACTTTCAAGAACCTCACCGATAACGCAACAAGTTTCCACTCTGTATTTATCAACCAAGACCACTTTATGCGCCAGATCCGCTAACTGAGTTTTCATCTCTTCAACATACAGCAGATTCGAGTAAGTATCCAAATTGTCGAGCCTGTATGGATCGACTGTTAAAATTTGCTTGAACAAATCGATTGCTTGTGCCAGTTCTGCAAAAAGACAAGATGTCTGAATATTTGAAAGATTTGGAAAAATACGACAACCCTGAATGGACCCAAAAACCAACGAAACCTAAAGAGAACAAGTTCAAACCGAAACCGGACCCCATCCTGCTCAAACTCTATCCAGACCCACATCCCCTTTCTGGAGAAGAACAAATTTTTTTCGTGAAACTAACAGAAGGAGCTTTCGGATTTAATGAACATCTCCGCAACGACACTCTCCAAATTTTATCGCGCGATTACCACGTGAAATTTTTAGCCCCATATTTGAGTTTGTTTATTAGAGATGCGATTCGTGTCAATATTGTTTTTCCTGATTTGTCGCTGTTGATTTACTCAGTAAGAATGATGAAGAGCTTAATGGCCAATCCTCACGTCAATTTGAAGGACCATTTGCACATTTTGTTACCGGCAATCATTTCTTGTGTTATCTCCAAAAAAATCAGTAAATACAATTATGATAATCACTGGACTTTGAGAGACTTCTCTGCACAAGTTGTCTTTACCATTTGTTGCAACTATAGCAACAAAATCAACCAAATTAAAACACGGGTGATTAAAATTTATTTACGAGCGATTCAAGACCCGCGAAAACCCTTGACTACGCTTTATGGAGGTTTGAAAGGACTGAGTTGTTTTGGCGAAGATACAGTCAAGGCTTGCATAATACCAACAATACCTCTTGTAAGTCGAAGAATTTGCGCGATTTTAGCAAATTCGGTCTACCTAAAAAATGTTATCATTGAAACGAAAGAAATAAAACGCTTGAGCGACCTAATTTTAACAATCACTGGTCCAGTTTTGTTACAACATAAAAATACGAGTGATGGTGGTGTTTCCTATGTTAAAGAATTTGGTTACTTGGGGTATAGCTTGTATTCCCATGTTAAATATTTGGAGAAAATTGAAATCGAAAAAAAGAACCATTTCAGTATCTACTTGCTTTGTACCCAATAGTTACCTCTGCGATTATGATGTCCAATTGCAATTTGCGCCATTAGATAAGTGCTGTTTTTCAAACCTTGAGAATATAGTTCAAAATAAATCTGTAACGCTTCATCGTTGTTTAATTGTTCGAGGTAAGCATGAGCTAAGAAAAAATGTTTCATCCAATGATCAGGCAACTGTACAGAGAAGATCTTATTTTTGTCTGGGATAATTTTACCGAGTTCATACCAGGCACACCACAATAGAGGTTCAGCATTGACGGCTTTCACAAACACATTTATGGCTAAAGGGACTAGGTCCAATTTTTTCAAGATAATCCCATACAAATACAGGCAAAATCCGTCCAATTTGTTCTCGTAATAATCACGTTTCAATTCTGTACACAAGTCGGTGAGTTCGTTGTTTTCTGCTGGATCTGGTGGACAATTCGTGTCCGTCATGTTGTCCAATTTCTTTTTTTCAACCGAAAGGTACTTTGAGTAAAAATAAAGAAACCGTGTTTTCGGCTTTGCACAATTTTTAGTAAAATAAGCACATCTGTCGTACTCTTTTAAATCGAAATAACTCTTGGCCACGAAGTATGCTTCCAGTTCGCCTTCGCAGTCGTTTTTAAAATGAATATTCTCTTCATAATTTGGTTTGATGTAAGATAAAGAGTAGTTTAGCTCCGCTAACCATTTAGCGCTGTGATTTAAGCCTCTTTGTGAACACGCTGCTACTCCTCTGACTAAATCTTGTTTCATTTGATGTAAATCCAACTTAATTTCTTCCATTTCGGCACTATTTCTGCACGCTGATCGGTATCAAAATTTGAAAAAAATTGAGGTTAAGTGGGTGACAGTTGACAGACACTTCAAACGCAAATTGAAGGCGCTGTTGCCTAGTTTATTATCAAATCAAAATGGAGACTGTGAATCCAGTCACCACCATTGGTGTCAAAATGTTTCGAATATCTTCCGTGCATCTTACAAATAGAGCAATTTGGAACGCATTTGTTCGAAGCGAGTCGACTCATTCTCGAAATCCACGCCCATATTCGCCTTTTCAAAACACAAGCAACAGAGCGGAATGGGCTCTAGCTCGTCTTGATGATTTGTTGAACTGGGGTCGAAGCCGGTCGATGTGGCCGTTAACTTTCGGCCTGGCTTGTTGCGCGGTGGAAATGATGCATATAGCTGCGCCCCGTTACGATATGGACCGCTACGGGGTGGTGTTTAGGGCTTCTCCACGACAAACAGATGTCATTATCGTGGCTGGGACAGTAACGAACAAAATGGCGACGGGATTAAGGAAAGTCTACGACCAAATGCCCGAACCCAGATGGGTTATTTCCATGGGCAGCTGCGCGAATGGCGGCGGTTATTATCATTACTCTTATTCGGTGGTCAGAGGCTGTGATCGCATTATCCCCGTCGACATTTTCGTGCCGGGGTGTCCGCCGTCTGCCGAAGCGCTCATGTATGGAATTTTGATGCTGCAGAGGAAGGTTAAGAGGTACAATGCGATACAGAAGTGGTATAGAAATCGTTGGTAGTCAATAAAGGTTATGTTTCCTTCAGCCATTTTGATTGTGGGTGTTGGTGCATGTTTTGGTTGTGAAGGAAACGCGACAACGCTGTATGCGTCGCAGAGAGAGATGGCGGTATGGGAATTTCGCGTGTTTGATAAGGATGGGGGCCAGTTGTCTAAATAAAAATTTCTTCATTATCGTGGCCAATGACCGATTATACAGTAAGCTTTTTTGTGCTGAATGTGTGAAATCTGTGGATTTATTAACGATTCGAGAATTTCGTTCGTGTGTTTATCGTGGTTGTAAAAAATAATCAATCCATGCGTCGTACTTGGTGGCATTCTGTACCAACAAAAACGCCGAAAAAAACTTGGAATTATCAAGTCTCATTAAAAAAGTGATCGTGTTGTTGTCTTTGTCCTTCGCATGGTAACTGTGATAGTAAAAAAGGTTCGTATACGTGGTAACGTGCAGTAAATTCTCGCCAACGCATAGTCCGTGTAGTGTATTTTTTATTATTAAGATTAGCGTACATAACCTCACTTTATTGGCAGAGTATAGGACGCGTGTTTGAATAATTTAACATTCGGAGACGCAAAAACGGCTGTTCAACTTAACCATTTTCCGTCAAGATGATTCTGTATAGTTGGGTGAGTATTCCAAGGGGTAGTGGGTGTGTTTCGGTGCTAATCGGAGCGTTTTCAGGGTGCGAATAGTTACGGCCAGCTGGGCCTGGGGCATAAGTCTGACGAAGAATTGTCGCCGAAAGAAGTGAATTTGGGGGATTCAGATTTGATTGCGGAAAATATCGTCGCAATAGCGGGCGGTGGCGGACACACGTTAATTTTAGACAAAAATGGCTATGTGTATTGTTGCGGATGGAATTCGAAAGGTCAATTGGGTGCTAGTGATGATACTCTCAAGTTCACTCAGATCGAAATACTGAAAGGCTTCAGGATAGTTCAAATATCTTGTGGGTGGGATTTTAGTGCAGCCGTATCGGATTGTGGTAAACAGTTCGTATGGGGCAACAATTTGTACACTCAACTGGGCTTGTCGAAAAGCATTACATGCACGGGAATTCCGTCGAGACTCCAAGTATCTCAGAAGCTCGCCACCGGCTTCCGACAAGTCAGTTGCGGCTTGCGCCATTCGGCCATGCTCACCAAAGATGGGGGCCTTCTAGTCGCTGGAACGGGAAGCAAAGGTCAGCTAGGTCTAGGAGACAACTTCGACGACAACAACTATTTGAGTATATCAAAAGTTCCTGAACTGGAAGAGATAGTGAGTATAGCGAGCGGACAGCATCACACCGTCGTGCTCACAGAAGACGGGACCGTGTACAGTTGGGGCGAGAACAAATTCGGCCAACTCGGCATCGACCCCAATATTTCCAACAGTTTCGTGCCCATGGAAATCTTTCACGATCCGAATCTGGGGTCGGTTTATGCGGGTTGGACTCATACGGCCGCTCTCACTAAAAATGGCGAAGTCTTCATTTGGGGACGCAACACTTACGGCCAGTTAGGGGTGCAGAGAGATGTCACTTACAAGCCCGAGAAAATTCCCGGATTGAAGGATGTCAGCCAGTTGAGTGTCGGTTCAGAACATAATCTAGCCGTTACCAAAGAAGAGAAATTGTTCGTTTGGGGATGGAACGAGCACGGGAGCTGCGGAACGGGTGATAAAAACGACGTTCTTAAACCCACGCAGATCCTGTCGCATCGCAAAGTCAAATTAGCTTTCGCTTGTACCGGTAGTTCTTTCGCTGTTGTTGAATAGCAATAATTACGTTTTGTAATTCTCATTATGGATTTATTTTCAATGTGCATAAGTATTTTTATAAAGAATTATTAATTGAATTATTGTATTCCGTATTTTTATAATAAAAATGTGTTGCATGATTAAATCGATTTTTTATTTTATTTTGTTGGCAGCAAAATGGACGCTCTTTTGTTTGTATCGAATTACCCCGTTACCCCTAGTTACAAAAAAAAAAAAATGCTGAACACATTTCGGGCACGGAGTAATTGGTAAATATTTATCATTATTTCTCGGTTTTTAGAAAAATATTTGTTTTCATACGAATCGAAACGCAATTCGTTCGATAGATAATGTTTGATAATTTTTTCGCCACTTAATTTATTTTCCCGTCAGTTCGAACATGACAGAGACAGTCGCAGGAGGGTGACATGACGCAGACAGAGACGCCAACAACAGTTGGAAGTCGATCACTCTAGATGTTTAAACAAACAGACGAAAATAATTATGTTTTTTATCAAAATTATCTTAAATGAGTTATGAACAACCGCTATTTTGTTTATTGCACGTCAAGATAAATCGATCATCAAAGACGAGATACGCACCGAAAAGTGAAACAAACACGACGTAGGCATCATTTCTTAATGCATTATTCATTATTTTTGTATGAAAATGTGCTTTTTTAGTAATGACGGAAAAAACAAAGAGTAAACAACTTTAATTAAAAGTCGTGTAGAATGTATAAGTAAAAGTACGTGAATTTTGGAAGCATGATTGTCAATCCTCGGTAGTATAGTGGTCAGTATCCCCGCCTGTCACGCGGGAGACCGGGGTTCGATTCCCCGCCGGGGAGGCAAATTTTTTTTATGTATCTGTCACAGTTAAACTTATTTTAAAAATTATTTAATGTTAAAAAAGGTTTTGTTAGCTTTAGTACAGAAATTGTAAAACTGATCTCATTTATTTGAATTTTTTTTTCAAAATTCAAAAGAATTTGTTTATTTAACGATAATAAATCCAGTACACACTTTCATTTTTAATATCAACTAAAATTGGGATGGGAGTCAAGATAAATATACAAATAAAAGATAAATTAAGTACCTTAAATCCACTGTAAATTTATTAGCATTTCTTGTATACTGTGATTACTGTGATAACTGCATTTTTTTGGTGAAATTAAGTAAAACAAAAAAGTTTATTTTTGTACATTTGAGTAAACAACTTTTTCTTAAAACATTTTGATGTATTTTAACAAATAACGGTGTTTTAACGGACTTTAACAAAATATTCATCATCAACAGATTTTTGACACATGTTGCACACTTTTTGATTGACACTATATATCAGGTTTCATCAAAATCAGCCAAAAAAGTCGTTCGTTATGTCGTTCTCAATCTTTGACGGTCAACTCTAAGCTAAAGCAAAATTTTTGTTTCTATGCTTATAAATCTACATTTTTTTAAATCGACCAAATGTATTGGGTCTTGATCCACCTTGTAGTGAAGCAGATCCTTAGTTTGTAGGAGTATTTGTATATCTTCTATATGTAGATATGATATGAGGTGGTATGAATAAAATGTAGCATTTCTTATACTATCTGTGTATCTCTGTTTTACTCATCTCAATTAATATCTTTTCACTTTTT
>QDEB01086732.1:869-19525 GCA_004193795.1 Asbolus verrucosus
GGCGGCTAAGAAAAACAAAACCAGCGTCTTTGATTAGTCGATAAAGTCATCGGCGCAGGCATCAATACTACAGGCGTAATTAAAGACGTGCCTTTCGAATTTCATAGCTCCTTCTGATAAAAATAATTTTTGATCACACCATACTTACCCATATAATACGCACAAAACAACTATATTTCGAGTTACGATAACTAGTATTCCACCTATTACATAAAATTTAATGTTATTTATTATCAGAACTTCTACGAAACGTTTTTATTTAAATAAAATGCAGTTAACGATGTAGTTATGTATTCTTTTTGAATTACACATTGTTAATTTTTGTATGAAACTTATTTATTTATTATTATTATTATTTTATTGACACTAAAAATGTTATTACTTTTATTCTGAACAGATATCAGTAGCAACCACAAAAATGTTTACAAGTCGACGCCTCTTTCTGGGGGATTCAAAGGGTGAGTCACGAAAGAATTGAAATCGGTGGTTTCGGTGAGTGCAACCTTCTACATGATGATGTATGATATCCGGTGGTTACCGGGAATTCGAGTTTAATCTACCACCATTTTTAAATGTTCATATTTCAACAAATTTATTGTTACTAATGACCCATAACGAAAATTTTTGAAACGCCACTGCAAACATGCAGCCTCTATATGTTTAGTTACATTAGGAATTCATTTGCTCACACGGCATTTGCTCGCTTAAATTGACAGATAGAAGCAGTAATAAATGACATCTCTCGTGCACGAGCGTTCTTTCATAATAACTATATTTAAAACAAGCCGTTTTCGCAAAACGCTCCGTATATTGACGTCATCTGTTGTAATGCAATAATTAAAACACGTATTCCATTAGAACGAGTTTAGTTCAAATGGTCGAAAACCCACTCCTTAGTGGCTGCTATTATCAAGAAAAAATCTCGATATCTCAATAACAGTCGAAGCTGAATAAACAAATTAGTGTCGAGCAACAACAACGAAATTACAGTCGAAAAAAGTATTAAAAAAATAAATTAGGTCGGTAATGGTGTTGTTTGGTAGCGACCGGTAAACTGATGCAGGTAGAATCAATAACTCTAAATGAAAAAGAAGATTAAAGTAACCGTAACACAACTACTGCATGAGTTAGATCTGTTATAACTGTAAAGCGATTCCATTATTGATTCTTAATTTGTACCACCTCTGTCCGCTGTTACCTTCATCAAAATGTCATTACTTAAGTTAGTATTTTTAAATTGTATAATCGTGACCATCAGTGGTTAGGAAATTGCAAAACAATTAAATTTTTTCCGTATAGTGTAACATCGGCCGAGAAATGATGGATGCGGTGCTATTAGAACGTGATGTGCTTATAATGAAAGGTCGTCGATGTTTTTAAAATATGGCCAGAATAAATTCGGTATTTATCGCTTTAACTGTTATTCGAAGATAATCCGAAAGAACTCGATGGCTTCCACAAACACTTCTAGAAACGAAAAAACCATCAACTGCCCAAAGTACGTATATGGCGAAGCGAGTGATGCAAATTAGGTAATACAGGGTGAGTCAGCAGAAAATTGCCGTTTTGTAGCGATGGTCTATTTTTATAACCATCTAGGTGCGCCCCTCTCCAAAATCGAACCCACAATTTTATGCACCGACCACTTGTCCGGGTTTTTCTGCTGCCGGACCGGCAGCAGAAACGACAATGATCTGATTCGCTGACGATTATTAATACACCAAACAAAAAATCTTTTTCGAAAGTAGTCGGGTCTCCGGCAAATCAGCTCGATTAGATTTTTATGCAAATGTCGAGGCGGTTCAGATAAGTGCGTTGACCAAAATCGCATTATGCACCATTTAGGCGGGTGCGCACGTAATGACCAAAGTAACCATAAACTTGATCGAAATAATTGCCATCGACGGCTTTTTCGTGCATTTTCGAAGCAGATTCGCCAAGGACCGTACCAGTTTGAATTAATTCCATGATTCACGTCTGGTCGTCTTGATCCTTGAAGGTGTCCGAAATTCGTCACCGGTTTGGGAACTCGCTGATTGTTGCTCTTTCATTTCCTCAAGTTTACTGCAACGCAATTAGGAACTAATCTGCGCAGCGGAGCGCAGACAACGCGCCGAAGATGGTGTCCTTATTTCGAGGTGCTGTGAAATTTGAACTTTTGCACAGTAAACATTCGCAGTCTTCGGCAACGGTACCCGATGCATAAATTAAAAGCTGGGTAAATTTTCAACACGAGTACATTCCGGATAAAAAGTGCGCTCAGCGAAAAACACGCCATTGGCTAAGCACCGTGGCGCAGTGCCACGTGATTGGCCGCTGTCAACTATTCCATGACTGTTTTGATATTATACAAGTTGAAAACATGCGAAGTTACGTCGCCGACTCGAAACACTTGACGGAAGAAGAGAAAAGGCGACATTCCTCATCATGCACCCGAAGAAAAAAGGATCGGCGAATTTTTGCCGTTGATTCGACCGACGACTCGATTCAGCTCTCGCTCTAAGTAGGACTGGTGGAGGATGTGGCAATTGAAATACACAATTTCTAGGCAAATCTGCCACACCTGCGAGTACCTACTTGCAGACAGTTAAGTGCAGGTACCTGCATAGCTGCGAAGGTCACACACTCTAATATAAGACATTAAATCGAACTGTTACCTAATCGATTCCATAAAAAGCCATCAGCTCGCGTTACATGTTGCCTTGTTAGCGATCTGTGCCAGTGATTTTGGAGCTTTTGACACGAGATTTTTTGCCAAACCATGACAAAATTTCTGCTGGGACTAATTGCAGCTTCTTCGTCATCGTCCGCAGTTCTGCTCGCGCTAATCAAAAACGGCACCACCTGCCCACGGCACCTGCCAGCAAACGTTGAACTTCGCCCGAATAGAAGGGTGCTAACGCGAGTTTTTGGGAGTGCCAGCTTCTTTGTGTTTTTGTCTCGAAATTCACACCGGCAAGTCGAGTGTGACATTTTATTTCTCGGCTGAAACTCGGTTTCCTCTGATGAAACTGACGTCTCGCTTTTAATTAAAATTCAAAGAGTTTCGGCGTCGCCAGCGATTATGTATACAGTTATTACAATAAACAGGGACATTAGGGCTTAAATTGCTTGTAATTTAAGCAAATGGAGGAGTTTCCCTGTCACCAGCCGGCTTAATTGCACTTTAAATTCCCTTCGCCCGACCGATTTTTTCTGTACAAGATTCCTCTGACATAATGTAGTTAAAAGGTTTTTATCTTACACGGATCTGATGATAAAACAAGGATTGTTCGGGTAGGCATGACTGTCATTAAAATTACCAAGTTGGCGAACGGGTTCTTGAATTTTCTCGACCACAATCGAAGCGATAACTGTAAGGAAAGCTAAAATGCGAATTTAGCCCGCGGAACAACATATAATTGCTATTGTATCGAGTGTGCATAACAAAATAAGGCCATGGCATTAGCAGCCTCCAACACTCGAAGAATTTCACCTGTGCGCAAAAAATTCGACGGTGATGCCATTTTCTTCTTTCTCTTGGTCATGGAATCGTACTAGAATGTGGACAATTACGAATAATGCAATTCAAATGAGTTCGATTACAATTGAAGGTGTTACAAAAATAGAACAAAGGGGTCAAAAGCCATCACAGTCGAAAAGTCACGGTGGCATTGTTTGCGGGAATTAACCCTCTTCGGGTTAAAGCAGAATGGCTCTTCCGCGCCTCCAATTATCTTCGGCCCCGCAAGTGTGCTAAACGCGGTCTTCGATAATTGCAAAATAAACAAAACGAGCTCGCATTACATAAAACCTCGAGCCTCTAGCGCTCACGAAGAGGTTTGAATAGGGACTTGATTTTTCGGGTGTTTTTTTCTCGTTGTCGTATCTCTCTCTGGATCGATTCTTCGAGCATGATGGTGAATGTGGCAAGGCTGAACAAGGCAACGTTGGATTATATACCGGTGCTGCAGAAGAGCCGGCTGACAAGATAGCAGGCAATGACCGCAACGAGAACGTTGAACCGAAGACTCCATTTCACCGGAGCGGCTAATTCAGTTCCGGGATGTCTTGTTTATTTATTTGGGTTCGGACGGAGCACCTCTAGGACCGGCCCCGCGCCATATCTGTGCATACTTTCCAAATATTCTAAACACGAACCCACTCTCGTCGCCGCGGAATGGACGAGGACATGAGCGGACTCGAGACAAGTCGAAAGCGGCGTCCTGGGGGTCCGAAAAGGAGGCGCGGGCTTCGACCTGAGCCCGGTTCTGGCGCGCTGTTCCCGTCTGCTAGATACCGCGGCTCTTTTTAACCACCGCGCGAAATGGAGGTTTCTTTTGATGACAATAGAACCGTGCAAAGGCATGCACAAATTGCCAACAAAAGCGGTTTTTGCTGCGCTTTCGAGGAGGCATTCATGCTCCGGGTGCTTGAAATGGAAACAAACGGACCAGACTCGAAAGAAACCAAGCCTGCAGACGGAAATTCCGACACGCGAAAATTTCGAATTTGAATTGGCGCCAGAAGCGACGCTAGCGCCACCGCCACATTTCAGATTACAAAAGTAGTTAAATATGTCATAGAAGACGTTTGTCTTACCGGTCATAATTTTATCGCTAATTGACGGATTAAAACGTAATTCTCATCATATGGATGAGTTCGAATGGAATGTTATCAACGAGGGTCAATTACTGGACGCTATGGTTGGCCATAAACCAGTTGGTACGTTCTCAACAAACCTAACCTCAATAAACTAAACGCGCGTTTCAGGTGTCAACAAATACTTCCAAATGGCCTTTATCTGTGATAAATTCACCGAAAATTGCCAGAAAGAAATAAATTCCGATAGAGTCTGGCAACATTTGGAAACCATGTACAATTTAGAGGCCCTGGATGAGAGTGAATCCATCCCTTTCCCCAATAATGAAAGGGACTTTGCGTTACCAGAATCAGACTTTGGCACTTTGTTACTGAGGAAAGATGATGACAAGAAAATATTACAAAAGGGCCGTGAAACGCCCAAAACAGTCAAAGAGCCGAAAAAAGAAGAAAAACCCCCAATCAGAAATACTAAAGAAGTACAAAGAAGAGATAGCAAAGACAGTAAAGAGAAAACGCCAGGAACTGCGAAGAAAGAAATCAAAAAAGAACCTGAAAAAAACAAAAATAAAGGTAAGAACAATTCTGGCGCTCCCAAAGAAGAAACAAAACCTCCTAAAACCAAAGATGACACGCCCAAACCGGCAAAAAGGCCAACGAGGGGTAGTTTAAAGCCGGACGATTCTAGTTCCAGTGGAAAATCTAGCCCCATCACAGTCACCCCATCCAGCGCTAAAAGGCGGCGAATTTAAACAACAATCAAATATCTTAATTGCATTTAAGACAGAGTAGTGTATAAAGTGCCTATTTAAAATAAATAATTAAAATGTTTTACAATAAATAATTTCTGGAACCATCATCTCTCCAAACGGCAGAAGAATGCGTGTTTAGATTCGCTCATTTCGTTGCGGATATATTTGTCATAAAAACCTTGCACCACCGATTCCACTTTAAATCCGAATTTTTGGTACAAAAACAGAGCTGGATTGTTGATGGAGACGTGGAGAGTGATATCCTTGCCTAAACTGGTCTGAAATAATTTTTGTTGGTTAATTTCCCAAAAACGGTTGAATACTCACCTGTATCAGATGGTACAACATAAATTTGCCGATGCCAACATTCCTCCATCCAGGTCTTGTAAATATGAAAGAAACGTAATTTTCTGTATATTTTACATTAGGAACTAGAAACGCAAAAGCAACTATTAACTTTTTGTACAAAACCACGCAACTAAAATCGGGGTATTGCAAACATTCGGTGACTAAAATAAAAACTGTGAGTATTATACTGTTCAAATGAAGGAGCAAAAAACTTACGGTCTATTCCGGACCAGAAAAAATTGTTGCAAAGACTGTTAATAGCAGGAATGTGTTCTGGTTGAACATAAGTGTAATCAATTGGTGCTCGAGCTGGTAAATTGTACTCTTCATTCTTTTCGTTTGCTTTCATTTGAATTTCTGTCATTAGGCGTAGCCAAGTTGGATAGGTTTCTGTGTCTCTTCTTATGTAAGGTTTTAAATAAATACTACTGTAAGGCGATAAAATTAAATCTTTCCTAATACCCCCCATGAGCCTCACTTTCATCTGATTTCCTTTCTGCTTAGCTGCACCTGCAATGAAATATTTAAGTCGTAATTTAAACGAAATTAAAGCAACTTACTGCTTAAAGATGTGTTATAGTGACATAAAGGATTGAG
Organism: Asbolus verrucosus; assembly: GCA_004193795.1. Lineage (NCBI taxonomy): Eukaryota > Metazoa > Arthropoda > Insecta > Coleoptera > Tenebrionidae > Asbolus > Asbolus verrucosus. The sequence continues at coordinate 7,148 of QDEB01086732.1, forward strand.
TAATTTAACAGATTCTTTCTCTTCACTATAGGGCTTCTTTTTGACGCTCAATTCAACATCATTGGAACTCGATTCGTTTTGTTTCAAATAAGATGCAGTCAATTCATCACCTAAATTCGAAAATACTGTCGCATTTTTGTTTAATTTCAGCAGTCTAAAATTGTACAAACGTTATTGGGGTTATCGAGATAATAACAACAAATTTACTTCTTTGAGGTGCTCTCAAACGTTGGCAAAAGACTTTTTCTTTTGTTAACTGAAAACTGTTTAGTCTAAAAATGATGAATTAGAATTTAAGCTTGACTCTCGGTGAATTTTACCTTTTTAGCCTCTTCATCTTGGACTTCTGATGTTTCCATAACACTTGTATCAATAGAAAAGAGAGGGGTTAACAGATCCTCATTTTTCACATGTTTGTGTAAAATTTGCGTGAATAATTCAGCATCGGTTATGGACATTTTTAGAATTTTAATTTTTTGTTTTTCATTTGTAAAAGCAGAATCTAAAAGAAATTATCAATTGCGGTATAATACAAAACTAGAGCTCTTACATAAATTTGATATAACATTTGGGGTGAGTTTTGGGTATGTCAGCGCCCACCATGCTGGTTCATTCACCACCGAAGTTCCGGATTTAAAAAAGTAAGTGCTAAAATGTGATAAAGTCCCAGCCACAGTACCCACCCACTTTTTCTTCTTTTTACTAAAAGCTTTAATATTATTAACTAAATCAAAACATCAAAAACAACTTAAGAAACATACAAATCTTTTAAAAATAGACTTTCCCAATTTTTATCTATCAAAGATGCCACATGGTTGCGCCAGTGGAAGTAACCTTTCCTCCCCAAACCGGGGCTTCTTGATTGTAGATGATACAGAACCAAAACGAGCACTTTTAACCTAAAATTAATTTTATAATCAAGCGCTCTTATATTAAGATTGTACTTACCACGACATTTTTTCTCTGTTAAAACTTTCACCCCCTGGCGACGAGCATTCTTGGCACGTAAAAACGAAGAAAATATCACCATGCAGCCCTCCTGGAACCGAGCCACTTCTGAGACACCTCAAATGGACGCTCTCAGAGCACGAACGGCATGTTAATCCTTCATCCAGGCAATCCTCGAGTTTGAGTGTGCAATATTTACAGAATTTGTGCTCGTTATTATTCATTTTTCGATAAATTAATTACAAACATAAAGAGAATTGTTAACCTGCCTCCACAATAATATAACCTCACTTTTCCTGAGTGTTTAAAATGCGCATTACCTAAGGCGCATGTATGCTGTGATCATATGACCACTCCACCAGTGGCGGAGTTGTTGGTTAATTTCAAAAATCAAAAAAGGGGTAGTGGCCATAATAAAAATCGAAATTCTATACGAAAATATAATTGTAATGATGATGTACAATAATAAATATTACAATATAAGAATTTAATTTAATACAAAACCTTAAATATAAAATTTGTAAAAGTTAATATAAAAATCCATGTAAATTCTTAAAAAAAAAATGTACAAAAGCAAGCGGTAATAATTTACAGCTTGGTCTCGTGCCTGAACGGCCTTCTCAAGTGTCTCACGATCGCCGGGGGCGGATTACAATCCGACTCGTCATCCGCGGAATCCACATCACCATCACTGCTGTTCGTAGAGGCGACGGTTTGAATGTGCCTCCCAGCCCTCTGCCTCCTGTAATACTTAAACTCCCTCGGCAGAGTATACGAGCGGGGCAACGAAACCTGACTTTCCAAGTCCGACGGGGCGTGGGGGCCCGGCAATTCCACGGTTTCCGGCTCTGGGGGCACGATGCAGTCGCAGTACAAGTACCTGGGGGCCAACAACAACTCCGGAGTCCGACTCCTGGGCGCTCTGGGAGGCGGCCTCCTGTTCAGATTAACTCCGTAGCTGGCCAAATTATTGAGCGAGGCTAAACTCAACAGATGGGGCTCCACGTGGCGCTTGGCCCTCGGTATGGGCTGGCGGTCGTCCAAATCGGCCCCTTCGGGCCCCACTAGCTTCCCTTGCTTGATCTCCTCCTCGATGATCTTCAACTCTGCCAGCTGCTTCTGCTTCTTTTCCTGCAGCTTCTGGTGGATGTTGACGCGAGAGCCCACGCTGCTCCCTTCGTTCTCGCTCGACGAAGGCAGGGGACGTCTCCAAAATGGCACTGCGACGGTACCCAAACCTGGGGGTGGCACGAAACTCGTCGGCTTCTTCTTCTTACGGTAGAGAGCCGCCGCCGAGGGACTGCTGAAGCGGCAATTGAACACGCCCGGTGGAGCTGCTGGTTTTTCTAAAAGACGCTTCACGTGGAAGAATTTGTAGTAGAGGAGCATGAAAAGAATCCCTGCGATGAAGAGTACGATCGTCAGAATCGGGACCAACTCCCAGTGCAAAGGACGGATCTGCCAAACAGCAGCCAGCCAAGCTCCCACAAGCAGGCAGTTTTCTAGTAACATCACTACGTAAAAAATTGTCATGGTGCGGCTGTGAGGTTTCTCTTGTAAATTCACATAGGCAAGAATATATATGGCTGCCATCAGGGCACAGACCCCCAACTTGCTCCCTCTTTGCCCGTGAAAAGGGCTCCGAGGTGACAATAACCAAAGGAACATGCAAGCCCAGTGCAGGGCCAGCACTAAAAAAACCCACGAGTGATAGCTTGCGGCGTAAGCCGAAAGGGCTAAAGCCCTAGCGGTGACGGTTCCCGCCCGCCATAGCAGCTGTGACACCACCCCCAACCAAGTCAGAACGAGTCTATCCACACTTTGTACATGTTTACTGAAGGAGGCCAAAGCCCAACATACGGAAAACAACGAGAGGGCCGCCGAAACAGTAACTAGATTCGAAGGAGGACCCTGCATGGTGCCGGGTAACAAGCTCAGTTGCAGCAGCAGCATGGGTGCAGCTTGCAGAAAGCCGTGTACCAACCTTAATATACATAAATCTCGAACTTCGCGCTTTACACTAGATAAATGAACAGGTACAAGAAGGCGGCCGTAGCGCCACAACACCCCCAACTGCATAATGTGCAAGATAACAACGACTATCCTAGACCAACCCGTCGGTTTCCTGGCCAAGTACCAATGCAAAGACAGGACCTGGGTGACGACAGTTGTCAACACGATGGCCCCCAAACACTGCGCGAACAGCAATCTCAAACTGCGTTCGTATAGTGCATACACCATCAGGATGTCGAAGACCAAATCACAGAAGTATGCAGCCAGAGAAACTACGTTGAAGAGGAGGTCGCATAATGGCAAGAATTCTGCCATGACTCTGAACGGATCATCACATGCTGAAAAAAAAGGAGAGAGTTTGAATTATTCAAATTCTATCGCAGCATCGTCAGTACATACTTGCCCGACTATATTTGTTTGGGCGATTGCCCGCATTCCTAACCTCCTTTCATTCTTGAAACGATCTTTTAACACCTGTCAAAAGTCTTCAAGTTCACGAACTGTTCTTCTTCATAATATTTAATGACGAAATTCGGTACAGTCACAGATTTTAGCACTCATTAATACACTGATTCCGCCCTCATAATTCAACATTTGACAATTTATTTAAAAGGACACAGTGGCGCAAATCGTTTGACGAGAAGGAATGCAGGACGTGACTACCATCACGGCCGCATATTTTCGCCGATTTTTTTCAAACAACAAACTGGTACAAACAATGCAAAAAAATTACAGAAATCAGTTGCTGCCCGCGGTTGTCTTATTTTCGAACTTTTACGTTAAAACGAAACGATAAAATCCAATAATAGGGCCACATTCCGGTCGTGACTTTTGCCACATCTGTCATTTTTGAAAATTTGTTGTCATTTGTGGTCCACTCGACCGCGAGCGAAATAAATAAAACAAATGTGCCCAAAATGGACTTAAAGTCGCTGTTAAAGAGCAGACTCGAAAAAAATGCAGGTACGTGTTCAGATTTTTCACAAACACCAATTCAAAAATCCTCTGGCAGGTTCGAAAAAGTCGCCCCTTGAGCTGCAGAAAGCTGAAGATGAACAATTTCAAAACTACATGAAGCAGTATACTAAGAAGCTGCCTGATGACGCCAAAGGGATCCCGCGTTTTTACAACAAATTACCCAAAGAAGATGAACCTCTACGTCAGAAATTAAGGGAAGAGAGTCGCTCTAACCTCCTAAAACGGAAAAGTTTAAACCTTCTAGACAACAACGAATTGAAGGAATTGTGGGTGATACTGGATCAGAACCAGAGTTATCCCGATGAACAATTAATCACTTATGCTGATTATCAAAAAGTTACTTCAATTGTAGGACCTAAAGTCAAGCCGTATTTTACTTCAGTTGTTTTTGCCAAACTCCAGCAAGGAGATCCTCAAGGCAGAGTCTCTATCATGTCTCTCTTCAATTATGTGATGCGCAAAGTGTGGTTGCAACAGACTAGAATTGGGTTGTCATTATATGATACAACAGGGCAAGGATATTTAACTGAGATGGATTTAGAAAATTACATAACCGAATTAATACCAACTTTACCCCAACTGGAAGGTTTAGAGAAATCGTTTTATAGTTTCTATGTTTGCACAGCTGTGAGAAAATTCCTGTTTTTCCTAGATGGAGTCCGTGCAGGAAGAGTGAGAATTCTGGACATCCTAGCATGTTCATTTCTTGATGATCTCCTTGAATTAAGAGATGAGGAGTTAAGCAAAGAATTGCAAGAACAAAACTGGTTCAGCGCACCCTCCGCTTTGAGGATATATGGGCATTATTTAAATTTAGACCGAGACCATAACGGAATGTTAAACAAATCTGAGCTGGCTGGATATGGATCTGGAACCTTAACTCAACCTTTTCTGGACCGAGTTTTTCAAACTCTTCTCACATATTCAGGAGAAATGGATTACAAGACCTACTTAGACTTAGTATTGGCCTTGGAGAATCGGGCAGAGCCTCAAGCGCTAGCGTTTCTGTTTCGAATTCTAGACATTAACAATCAAGGGTACTTGGACGCTTTCACTCTGAATTATTTCTTCCGGGCCATCCAGGACCAGATGAGGGCCCATGGGGCCGAGGCCGTCTCGTTTGAAGATGTCAAAGATGAGCTGTTTGATATGGTGAGACCCAGAGACCCTGAAAAAATTACTTTGAACGATTTGGTTTCTTGTGGGCAAGGAGACACTTTTGTCAGTATTTTGATCGAGTTCCATAGGTTTTGGGCGTACGAAAATCGAGAAGCTGTCACCTCAGAGCCGTCACAAGATTGATTTGTTTTTGTATTTATTGTAGTTAAGTCAAAAAATCCATTAAAGAGTATTTTGGAAAAAGGTTGGGAATTTTGAATTTTTAGGGACTTTTCTGTTTGCATGTTGGTTATTGGTTTTTTGAATTATGTGGGTGACAGATGTCAAATGTCAAATGAGTAACCTTGGTTTTATCATTCGGGGGGGCAAATTTCAGTCATCGTCAGAAATAATAATGTAGTTAATTAATTGCAAATCACAAAACACATAATCATGTCGTCTTCAGATGTTTACAATGACTTAACCTTGTAAGTATAGCGAAATAAGGACATTCGAGTTCCCTCGTGACGGTCTCGCTTTCAGGTACGTTACCCCAGAGAAGTTCTACATAGAGCCGAAAGCGGCTGAGGAGCTCTTAATGATCGACCGTCCATCCGAAAGCATCACTTTACAACGAAATGTCGGCCAAATCCCCCCCACGAGCAGCCGGAAAGACTTTTGCGGCTTCTTAGGCTCCATCAACCTTTTAGCTGGCCGATATTTAGTCATAGTAACGCAGAGAGAACTCGTCGGGTACATAGCCGGACACGCAATATGGAGACTGGCGAAAGCCGAATTGTTGCCTTACGCCCGTAGCATGCTGCATTTAACCCCTGAGCAAGTCAGCGACAATAACACTTACTTGAACATGGTAGAGCAAGTCCTGTCCACACCCTACCACTATTTCAGTTACAGTTACGACCTCACCCATTCCATGCAGCGACTGCACGATTTCGGGCCGGATTCGTGGAAGCAGTCGCTTCTAGAAAGAGCCGACGCCAGATTCGTCTGGAACGGCCATTTACTGTCGGCTTTCAAGCGCCCTGAACCGAGGAATTTCTGCTTGCCTCTGCTGCACGGTTTCATTTCCATCAACCAATGTGTCATCAACGGGCACAGCTTTCATTGGTCAATTATATCCAGGAGGAGCGTGTCGAGGGCGGGCACGCGGCTCTTCCGGCGCGGCATCGACAAGGAAGGCAACGTCGCAAATTTCGTCGAAACCGAACAGATCATTGAATTCCAAGGGGACAGAGCGAGCTTCGTCCAAATTCGCGGCTCGATCCCCCTGTTCTGGACGCAAGCGCCAGACTTAAGATACAAGCCGCCCCCGACTTTGCTCGAAATGGACCCTCAGGAGCACTACGCGGCTTGCCAGAAGCATTTAGAAACGGTGGCGGTTCTGTACGGTAAGCAAGTCCTGCTCAATTTGGTCGATCAGAAGGGCGCCGAAGGGAGGTTGGAGAAAGCTTTCAAGGACGCCATCAGCACTCTCGCTTATCCGTCAGTTTGTTACGAACCTTTTGACTTCCACGGGGAATGCAGGAAGATGCGATGGGACAGGCTGTCGATCTTAATAGACCGGGTGGCGCTGGATCAGGACGAGATGGGATTCTTCCTGATACTGCGAGATGGGTCTTTGTCTTCCCTTCAAGAAGGGGTGTTCAGGACCAATTGCGTGGACTGTTTGGACAGAACGAACGTAGTGCAAAGCATGCTCGCGCACAGAAATTTGGAAATCGTTCTGCAAAAATTGAGCATTTTACAACGCAACCAAAAAATCGACCCGCAGAACTCATTCGAGGTGGTTTTCAAGAACGTCTGGGCCGATAATGCTGATGTTATCAGTACTCAGTATTCGGGCACCGGGGCGTTGAAAACCGACTACACGCGGACGGGAAAGCGCACTAGAATGGGGTTGGTTAAAGATGGGATCAACTCGTTGACGAGATATTACAAAAACAACCTAACAGATGGCTTCAGACAGGACGCCATAGATCTGTTCCAAGGGAACTGCGAACTGCTGTCGCCGCTCTCCATCGATAGAGGTTGGAGGTATATAACATTCCCGTCTGTATTTTTAGTGGCCGTAGCAATGTTCGTTGCTTCGGCCGTATTCCCTACAGAGTATTCTACAGAATCGTTATTGTATTTATTGTTCTGGGGCTCAATGGTGGCAGCCACCGCGTCGACAATATTCAGGTACGGAACAGAATTTGTAGATAGACCTCGGTTAATGGAAGCCTAGTTCTAGTCAACTCTTTAATAGGTTTATTATACAAGAATTGCTTTTATACAGGTGTATGTATTTTATTTCAGTCATATAAGTCACAAAGTGATTAATTTTTCAAATATTTTTACAACATTTTGTAGCTCTAGTTGTTAATATAACCAGTTCAAAAAGTTTTCTTATTAAAACACGTACTGCTTACACAAGGCTCTCAGAAAAGTACTCTTTCGCAAATTACTGGCTTCCCTCTGTATTTCCTCGTTGTTGTTCGAATTCAATTCCAACAGACCGATCACCTGAGTCGCGCATTTCCTCCTCTGATACTCACCTCTTTTGTTGTGAACATGGATGAGGTACTCCAGCATGTTGGTGTCCCAAATGCAATGATAATAAGCATCCACCGCGTCGTTGCAGTATTTCTGTTCCCCCAAGATGCGAAAAGCCAGCACGTAATCTGGTTCTTCCAAAAATTGGCACAAAACAGCAGCCTGAGTGTTACAGCCCAAGGCCACGCAACACTTGATCATCCTCCGAAAGACATGATCGTCGTGCCGCACAGGAATGTTGAAGTAATCGTTGTAGATCAGTAATGACTTGAGGTAATATTTTAGAGACACATTGTAATGCCCGTTTGCTAAAATAAACGACTTGAAACCACGAATGGGTGTTAACCGAACGTATTTACCGAAGTTTATGTCCCCCATCAGTCTCAACCACGAAATGTTCGTCGGGTAATATTGCAGAGCTTGAGTGACCACTTGCGAGAGTATCTCACAGGCCATCTTCGTGTTGTACGAGTTGGCGCTGGAATTTGACATGAGTGACGTTCACAATGGGGAAATGTCGCTTACTTGCTGATGACCGCCGGCCACAGTATCACATAGTCCACCTGCAGCTCCAAACTGGTCTCGTCCTTTAAGATGTTGTGCAGTCTGGTCAGCATCGAAATCACCACCGTCAGGACGGTAGAATCGCGCAGTTTCGAAAAGATCGCCATGATGCTGTTTTTCAAACTGGTGATGTGCGCGTGTGCGTCGTGGAACACCGAGTTCCCGGAGTTGCCGCGTTTCGATTGAGGTGGCGGCAGGGCGAAAATGGGCAACACTGCAACGGTCACAATCAGTAAGAAAAAGTGTTAGAACATCGACGGGTCACCGATATCCCAGAGGTTTTTTGACAGTTTTTTGTTCCCCTTGTGCTTAACCAGTTCTTGACAGGCCAGCGCGATTGATGAAGTTATCTCGAAGGAGGCCCATCTTTTGTCGAAATTTACCAGAAATTCCCATCTCCCCAAGTTCAGCAGGCACAAAACGCATTGCTCTGTAATCTCGGTTCGTGGCAATACTGACTCGTTAGTTTGGAGACAAACCTCGCAGGCGTTAGCTAGGGCCATTTTATCTGAAATGTCGAAATTCAACTGAGTTGACCCACACTTGAATCTGAACAAACCGATGGTGCTTTTCGGCCATTCTTCCAGTAACTGCGTGATCTGCACCGATAAAATTTCCCAACTTATCAGCCTTGATAACTTCGCTATATTACCGTTGGAATTACCCAATTCTTTGTCTAAAATCAACATCAATTCCAGCGATGAGTTCCATACTTTATTCAGCATTTGCTCCCTGGCTTTGGCCAACATGACAAAGCCGAAGTCTTGGATGAAACCTCGTGGTAATGATTTGAGAACAGACTGTATCGGAATCGGGAGATCCCACTGAGGATTTATATTCCACACGGTGCTCGCCAGCTGATTCATGCTAATTTTCTTCAATAATTCTCTAATTTCTTTATGATCATAGGTCGCAATCAACTCTTGTTCCAGCTGTTTAATCTCCAATTTAGGCTTCCCTGAAATTTACAGTTAAAACAATCCACACACATACAACTTACTCACGCCTCCTGGTAAAATCATACAGAGTCCAGCTGGTTTTATGCAACGACTCCGGAATTTCCACTTGAACATCTGAACTTTTGATATATTGAATTTCGCTTTTATCAAACATTTTTGAGAGAATTTCGTTTGATTGTACGCAAGGCAGAAGATCCGGAATTTCATGTTTTAAAATGAGCCCCAACAAATATTTTTTAATTATTTTTCTATCGCTCTCAGAAAGTGACTTCCAGATGATTTCAACAGCCTTTAATAATTTAATAATTGTATTTAATGTTACGAATATGCGCTTCCGTAATACCATACTAACCCAAACTAAAATTTCTGCATTTTTAATTGACGAGGATGAGCTTTGATAGACTGGATTGTCGTCCAGGACGCACCTAACAACATTCAGGGCCCTAATTTTGAACAGTAAGTCCCTGGCAACTGTAAACGTACCACTAGACAGAGCCCCCTGTATGTCCAATTCTAAACTGAGCCTATGAGCTAGGGGAATTTCGCGATAGATGTTATCCTGTTGCAAAATCGTTGTGATGCCCTAGTGATAATTACAATTGTAGTGAGCCTGTTTAAATTAAGTCAATACTGACCATGTACTGGTTAACTATGGACAAATTGAGCTGTTCAAGTAGGCTGCCTTTGGTGCCATCTCCGGGCCCACTACATGCTCTCACGTACACCTCCAACACATTGGCATTGAAATTAACAAAACCGTTGCCCCCTTTCATCGCTTTGAAACTAGATAAACACTTAAAAAAATGCTCCCTGGCTAGGTTATATTCTTCTTTATAAAAGAAGAATGTGCCTAAATCATAGTTTAGTTGAGCAGCGAATTCTTCTTTCGAGATACTCTGAGAACATGACCAGTCAAATTCAAGGTCATTGGTCTCAGTTGGCAGTTTGAAGCAATCAAAAGTGAGCATGCTGGGGACTTCACTCCAAGTTAACGAACTTGTCAAAAATTCAAATGTTTTCTTAACGTTCTCGTGGGAGCAAATGATATTTTCTTCTGCTGGCGATATTTCGGTGTTTCTAGAAGTAAATAATGAAACACACGTTCGATGTGAGATTATTAATTTTACCCCAATCGCATTTGCCAGTTTGATGTAATGCGATGCATTGTGACATTCAAAAGCCACCTATGATAGACCACAAGGGCGAACAAATACGGCGAAGGAATTGCCTCACCTTCATGCTTAACATCAATATTTGGAATTTCCGCCAATGTTTTATCATTGGTGAAATAGAGCAAATCTTGCAGCAAGTGGACCTGAGTTTTGAAGGGTAACGACCTAATCTGGCCTACAATAAAATATTTATTTTCACGATGAAAAGTCCAAGTTAATACCAACCCAAATCCCATTTGATAAAAGCGGCAACTTTGAGCGACAGAATTTTCAGAGCGATATTTTTGGCCGGATGCTTAACGTTCTGTTGTTGCTCCACCACGATGACTTCCCCATTCTCCGCTTCCAACCTGTTTCGAAGGGTGTCCGCGATTGCGTCGGAAAATTTCGAAATCAGTTCGACGGGACTCGGATCTTAAAAACCGCGGTTACTGAAGAGTTGCAACTCGCAGCTGGCTTACCTGGTGCAGATTTTTGGAGATGGGTCAAAAGCAGGTCTTGGTGGAGCAAAAATTCAAACCAAAGCACCGTGTCTGGGGCTATGGGGACCGTTCCTGGTCTCAAAAGGTCCACGTCCATCGTCAGAGGTGCGTTTTATTGGAATCGGCATGGAAAAACTGTTGACCAGTTGCGGTGAGGTTATGTTTATGTCAATCATGTGTCAGCAGATACCAACCTGAAAACAACAACAATGTTTTTTTTTNNGAAAGAAGGGGATAATTGCTTGTTTTCTTTTTGAAATTAGAAATAGTCCGAGGTGGGTGGTGCGAGCCGTGGGTAGTTGGAAAAATGCGAATGATTCAACGCGAATCGGCGTCCTTGAGGTGTTTTTGCAGTTACGAAATAGAGGGTTGGTGTATTTGGTGTTTTATTGTGTGTCTAGGTGGGTGATTTTTTTTATGGGTGGCAACGAAAAGAGTGACATATTCGCGTAAATCGGGGTGACTTTTGTGAATGTTTGTGAGTTTTTCATCGTTTTTGTGTCCGTTCCATTTTCGATCGTTCGTTTAAATTTGGCGCGACGTCAGTCCGGTGTCCGTCCCGCTATCTACCGAGCATGCGATGCACCTGTCAGTTTTTAGTCGTGTGATATGCAGAAGGTGTGACTTCAGCGTGTCTTTTAATTAAAATTGATGTAATAAATAAAAATAGCCGTATGGTTATTAAATTCTAAACTATCTGTGATTGTTTGAATGGATCCTTCGATATCTTGGTTGCAACCGGAGCAAGAAGGTCCTGCCAAACTTTTGTGGCTTCGAATTTGGCAAACACAACAGGAGCTGGATAGCATGAACTTAAAGGACGTCGACAGCGACACGGAATCCTTCCCCAACGGCTTCGGCACGCAGATCATGAACGGCAAGACGGACAAAAGCGGCACGACTTTCATCCAGAGAAGACGTAAGGGCGACAATCGCGCGAGCACCAAGCTCATGAGTCGCCATCCGCAAAAGGTAGTCGGCGAATTCGGGGGCTGTCCGTGGCGCAAGGACCAGCACCTGTACGGAAGGGGCGTCGTAGGGTGAGCTTGACGTTTATTTTTAGAAAAAAGCACGCTTTTCCTGCGAAATCCTCGACTTTCCCCTAAACACGCTTCCACGACCGCCGCCAGATGGCCCCCGCTTCGGCACGATTTTGACATTTAAATCGCCGATTCAAAAAATGTGTTTTTCACCCGCGCCCCTTATCGCCGCATTTTTATCTCGTTCTTCCTACAATTTGACCTACAAAACCGTCTCGGTTTCTATTAATAACCCGCCCGTTATCCTCACTCTTTCCTATTCATATTATGCATACTTCTTACTTACCTAATTAATGGACTCATTCACTGTAAATTCATCAGTGATGGACTTAATTATTTCGGAACCGCTCGCCTTTGCCTTCGATCGTTCTAATTAGGAATTTCGCCGATAGGCTCCTATTCATTCCACCGATGATTTCAGTCTGCATCAAGAAATCGAGCACTTCTACCAGTACATGAACCCCACAGAAACCGAACATAGGATGCGTGGCGACGTCGTCAGTAGGATCAAACAGATAATACTCTCGAAATGGCCGGAGGCCCAAGTGGAAGTCTTCGGATCCTACAG
>QDEB01086734.1:0-15102 GCA_004193795.1 Asbolus verrucosus
TCTAACTTAGAGCTCAGGAAAGCTCGGTTCTGGGTGGTGGAAGAAATAAGGTCTGTTATTAATTTAGAATTTAGTAACAATCAATTGTTATGTAGCAAAGACAAACCTTCTTTCTTGTGAGTTGACGGTTTATTACTAGTAGTGGAAAAAAAAACATCATATTTTGACACATAAAAGAATGCTGTGAAATTCCGTTTCTCGACCTACATGCAGAAAAAGGTGAAAATTTGTTCATTATTAACTACTAATAAATAATGAATAAATTAACAATTTCTGAGAATCCTGTGATAATTGTAGATATAAAATTTAAATAGTAATATTCAGTACAAAATGTTGGATATTCGAATTATTCCGTTTTCGCGGCATGTCAAATCTGTCAATTATCAAGTTCAAGTCGTCTGCTTCTGTAGATTTTGTGCCCTTCTTGGTATCCTCCACATGCCAGGAGGGCAAGAGGCCTGTTTCTCCCAGGTGTTTCACTTTCACGCATTGTAAAAGCACCAAGTAATGGAATTATTGAATTAGATAAATTTTACAATATTTATCTATCATTCATAAAACAAAAGAATACCTTCATTTGAAATCCAGGCTTCCTATTCGATTTTCGTGATGATATTTTAATTCTAAATAAAATAGAAGAAAAAATTATTTGAGTTACTAGTAGTGGAAAAAATAGTATATAGACCACGATAGAGAAGACTAGTATAACTTCGGCACGTTAATTTTTAAACTTGGTGCCTCAGCTATAATAGTCGTCTTCTCTACCTTGGTTTATAATATATTATTATCTCATATCCGAGGCCCTCTGAGAAGTACAATGTAAGTTACGTAGTAGAAAATATAATGCTTAATTTCGTTTTCTGTGTATTTCCGTGCATGGCAAAAACAGAATGAGTAGAAAATTGATTAATTGTCTTTTTCTGCCGGTGTTGTTGCATGATGAGTACAAAATTATCTAATTAGCTGTACACAAGAAAGTGTTGAAACAGATATGAAATATTTGTTTGTGTATTTCTGTCTGTATGAAAAAACCGTGTTAGTAGTGGAAATCGGTTGACATTGTTATTATGAAAAGTAAATAAAATATGTAAATAAAAATATATACTTTATATACATATACTTTATATACATATGGCTGATGTCAAATTTGAAAGGCCACTTTGATGAGATCTAGGTAGTTTCTGATTCACGCAAACTGATATGGCTCGCGCTACTAAAAGCTTTCTGGAGAATATTATATTGAAAAAAAATTAAAGTCGTATTTCGATAATTGGCCTACAGTGCGGAACTAATGCTGAACTACCCCTAATTTAATAAATTACTCAGAAAAACTAGGTAGATTGTGTGAAAGTCACCGCTACTTCCACTAATTTGCATGTATTAAAAAATTTTAACATGGCACTAAAGAATTTATTTTTTCACCTTAAATGTCAATCTAAAATACTTAATTGTCCTTGTATGTACCAAACATGACTGCAATATTTGACTATTCATATTAAAGTGTATTTAAGTGAAAAGTATACTCATGCATGTCAAATTAAATAAATCGCCAATCACAGTCACCTAAGACTGACATACTGCCTATTAACCTGACAATTTGTTGGTAGTTAGTACAAAGTATAAACAAATCATTATCTAAAACCTGATAATAAATCATTGAATAAAAAATATTTGACGTATATTGTATTAATTTAAGCCTTAAGTTCATATAATTTTGCCACTGGTGATCCTCTTTATCTAATCATGTAATCCCACATAAAACCAATAGTGACTGTATCAATATGTTTTGAAATCATTTAACATAAAAATCAGTTTCCGATAAAATTCGTTGTTGGAACAACAGTTATATATAAGTTGTAACAAATTATAAATTAAAAACCATTAAATTGTTCAGTTCACTGCGTCTCAGCACTACATACCGGACCACGTCGAGGTTCATATTGATCGAAAACTCGTTAATACTAAAATAAATGTAAAAATATGCAATTCAGAGTTTTGCCACATAATTTTTTGCGTTTAGATAAAATTTTCCATAAAATATTAGGAATTCATAAAAATATTGTTCATTATTCAATTTAAAATATTACAACCTATGCTTTTGTTCATTATAATTTACCATTTGATTATTTTTCAATAAAACACGCATCTAGTTCTCAGTGCCATAATATGTACAGATGTAAAAACACTTTGTTGTTTTGTATTCGATAAGGAATAGACAGTAATCTATGTAAAAAGAGAATCTGAAAAACACGCAAAATAACAGAACTTTGATTTGAAGTTAAAAGCAAAATCTTCAAACCTTTTCAACGCCACGGCCATGAAATTTATTCTTGCTTGAAAAATCTTTGTTTTAATTAATTTCTCATCGACTTTAGCATGGACACATACAATTTTTTTTAATCTTCACTGTCTATACCGTAACAAACACAATTGTTATATTTTGAACCATTACTGACAGATTTATTTATTTGCCATTACATAGTTTTATATACTCATCCATAAAAAGTATTTTATACAACCATTTTTTCTTTATATACTGCATTTTACAAAAATCGTTTTTCTTTATAAACGAAGAAGATGTAAAGTTTCATTAATCATTGTCCCTTTTTATAATTTTAAGGCACTTTTTAAAACAATTCTGGTCTATTTCATTGATGAAGATAGATATATAAATGGGTGGCTGTACTTTGCATTTTCTTATCATAATTTCTACAAATTTTGAGTATAGTTTCAAATAAAAATCAAGTCAATAAAGTCAAATTCCACTTAAACGCCACCATTGTAGTAAAGAAGACCATCATTTTTTGTAATTAATAAATCTCACACATCTTGTCAATAAATGTTTACTACGTTTACTGAAATTTTAAATTCTTGAACAATGCTTTTAGAGCCTCAAGAGAACGAACCTCTGTAAACACTGCAACACATTCCTGTTCTGTTGACTTTTTATCAGCTGTATTTATTCACTTTACTATTACCTCATCATATGGTTGAATGCATTTTATCGAAAACAGTGAAGGAGATAAAAATTTGAGAGATTTATACTATTGCATGTACAACATTAAATGTTATTATAAATTATACAAATGTTATGTATAAATTACACACTAGGAGGTAAATTGTTTTCACGCAGATGATAATTGAATAAATAATAATTTATTGCTATTATAATATATTATTACGATTAGGTGCCTATTCTTTTTATCGACATGTAGATTCATGAGTATCTGCATTAAACTTTAAAGTGCTTACTTTCACGTGCATTCATTAATTACACCTAATTTTATTTACTTTAGGTTTTTATACAAACAAGTATAATTTACCATTTTACGTCAAATAAGCTAATTACCGAAAGTTTTATAAATAAACTACAATATTTTATAGATAAAAATCTTTGAAAAGTTGCATTCATTAGTCAAATTTCGCAAGTCACGTATTTTTCAGATATTAACTCAGTATATGCATGCTACGCACGCCAATGTGTTAGGGTGAATATCACTGAAAGTAAAACAAACATTCTATACCGAAATCCATTAAATCTTTATTTAGTTTACTCCGGGTTGATGCGCAATATTGCCTTATTTAATATCAGATTTTCTTGCGTAACAAAAATGGTAGTACGTTCAAATTTCCTCCAATTTGAAAAGAACTCTAAATTTTCATAACAGAGCCTTCACTTTTCCGTTAATCAAACTTTTTGGTCACATCTTGATGTAAAATGTTTAAATAAGTTTTTCCCCAAAAGTCAGACAATTAAAATTATTTGTATATTATATTTGTATATTAGTATATTATTTGTAATGAGTTTACTTTTCTTACGACTAAATGCAAATATGTTGCGTCGAAATTTTCTTAATGAGTGGCACAACTATAATTTTTTTTTTCAACATTACTTCCAAAAATGTACATACTCTGTACTTATCAAAATGTATCTTGACATTTTAACTTTACCAAACATTGTGATGAAAGCGTAGTTTAGTATACACATAAATTGGCAAGAAATATCGTAATCAAAGTTTTAAAAGAATATGTTGTATACTTTTGATTTGTTCAAAATTCATTCATAAACTTCAAGGTCAAGTGACAGCTTAGGCCATAAGTGGCATAATAAACAGAGGATGTTTTTTGCAGAAAATGCACAATAGCTAGAGCTTTCAAAAGTAACACAGTAACTAACAAATTGTAATTTTACAGTAAACATCATTACCGATTGCAGATTTTTTTTTTGCTTTTTTAGAGAAATCAGCAATTAATCAACATTATTATCTATACAATAAAATCTAATGTCAAACAGGGCTTAACAAATCCGAATGTAAATTAATCTTGCTGCATTTTATCTTTGATCTACCTTAATCCCGAAATTAATCCTTTGATTTAAAAAAAAAAAAGTGTATCTTTAAAATCTGGGTACCTACGTGAAAAATTACACAACCTATTTTTATTTTTAGAATGCTGTAATTTCTGCTTTGATCAAAACTTGTAGAAAACATTTTGGAACGAACAGTGGATTAGAAAATTTTCATACAATTAATTTATAGTTCGATAATAATTAAAATAATCACATTAGAAGAAGCCTCAGCGTCAGATCAAATCCATCAGTATCTAACCTCAGTAGACGCATAATCTGTTAATATAAAGAATACCTTGAATATCTGAATTTTCGATCGTCATACAAAAAACAAAACATAAGGGATTATAATGTCAATAAAATTAATTAAAAATATTGCAACAATTGTGTTTACATCGCCTTTTTATCTACATCAGCCTACATGTGTTACCAATTATTTCAGTTACAAGTATATAGTAAACATCACAAATCTTGGAATTTAAGTTTCCGTTTAATCCGTTAATCCTTTTAAATATGACAAAACGATTGGGTATCATACTTTTTATTGAAACAGTTGGTAAATTATCAAACAGATCAAACGTGAAATGTTTCAGATTTATTTGGATTTTTATTCTATAATAATTCGCCGATTTTTATAGGAACTTGCACTGTGGATTAAAATATGTTAAATATGCAATGTTCAAAGTCCACATGAACTTTCCACACATGCGCAAGTCATTATTCCATTACTAACAATAGGAAATTATAATTTCTTTAAAAGATCTTCCAGCATCGCTCTCCTTTCATATAACTTATCTGATCTATAAGAAAAACAACCTGCTCATCGGACCAATTTACCACGTCTGGTTAAGCTGTCAGTTTATGAACACTATTGATATCGATATCTTAAACTTTTTTGTATCAAATTTCAACAAGAAATTGATCTTTTCTTCTCTTTATTCGAGCATTTTTAATAATTGCCATACAAAGTACGTTAAATGTAAACATGTGAAAATCTGAATCACTGGAATAATTAATTATGCGTGTCACTTTTTGTTCCGTTTTTTATAAATTAAAAGTGGATTTTTTTTTTTTGTTGAACATTTGCTTCATTAATAATGCAAATAGTTGGCAGACCCCATAACCTGAATTAAGAAGGTGCAAGTCTGGGGAGATATTCATTAATCTGTTGTGACAGGAGCAGTGTTAACTATACGCTACAACGGTAATTATTGATGACGGACCTTAACATGACATGGGCTCATCTTTACCAGCCTAAGTTGCTTACACCTTACTAATCTTTACAAACAATCACTGTTAATATTCTTTTGTGATTTAAAACAATATTATACAGTATAAATCTGTTCTTATGCAACATGAATTATTATATTAGCCATAATCTGGTTTACACTAAAACATATTTTTTTAAAATATGCATACCTTTACGTGGTGCCAAACAAAAGAACCAAATTTCTTACTTATCAGATTTTATTTTATGATTTAAGCTCGTTCGTTTTTAGCCCTTTTCCACATCAGCCTCATTCTAAATTTTTTTTTTAATTTACTTTTTTTTAATTATAACATCATAACTTGCTTCATTACTAGATCCGCAAGTTTAAATGCATTTTGTATCTTTTTTTTTAGTTTTATTGAATTTAAAAACGTCATGTAACGATAAGAGAAGATTTCTAAATGTAAGACCTGCCATTGCATGAGCTTTTAGAAAAAAAATCTAATCAACTAAAGCTACACCTAATTTCAAGTACCCAAAACTTTCTGTACTATTTCTAACATGTTTAAGATGAGATTTAAGTAGACTTTTGATTTTATGACATTTCTTTTTATACCGTGACGAAATAGTTTGTTCCAAAAAACAGTTTCTTAATCTATTCTTAGTCGAGCATAACATCAAACAAATTAAAACCACGCGTCAATTTCAATGCGTGAGTTAATTGCGTGTATGGAGTTAGCGTGATAAAGTTGATAAGGAGATGCCCTCAGAAAAACTGGTAGTTGTATCAAGCGGATATAATTAGTATCCAAAATAAAGCGACAAAAATATACGCATGCATGTATAAAATACAATAATGCTTGTCTAAATCATAAAATCCATTAAAATGTTTTCCGAATAACAAAGATAAAATAGCAATTAATAACATAACACTCATTATGCACTCATTATTATTTAAAAATCAAAAGTCTGGAAATTGGAGCGTGTGGATCTTTGATTTTTGGTGGATCTTTGAAGTGAATTAGCCAATGTCCTATCAATTTTTTCCCCACGAGCATTTCCCCACGCTAGATTGTCGGCTAAGTGGAATGAAGAAAAGGAACAGATGTGGATAATTAACATAATGTTTGTAAAGAAATACGAAAACACGTAAAGCAGGGTCGTAAAGCAGGTTGCCGAAATGTTAAAATGCAAGGGGCAGATTAGAAATCTGCACTAGGGTTGGAGCAGTTAAAAAATCCGCTAGTCCCTAGTCCGCTAGATGGCAGTATGTGGGCCTCAAATGACTTCTTAAAATTTTGAAAGTTAATAACTCAGGCGCTAAATAACCGATTTTGATTTTCTTTCTTTTGTTTGCCTCCATTCGATGTTTGTGACAAACGTGTTAGCTTAATTAGTAATGAAGAAGGGCTGTGCGCCCCCCACAACCCTTTGAGCTATATTGCCCATTAACGAACTTAGATCTACGAATTTGACATGGACAAGATCAATAGTGCTTCCCGCTAATGCTCGTGCGCTAAAATATATTTTACCCACATGTAGAGTTCATGTTTACGTTTTGCTAATATTCAAATTTTTATCGTCTTTTAGTAATTACAAAGAAGAAAATTTACCTGCAATAAAAAATTTATGAAACAAGATCGATCCGTAAAGAAAACATTGTGTAATAAAACTAGAATTACTTGAAAATCATTTCTTGATCCATGTTTATCGAAATTCATTAAAGTAGTAACTTGTGTTGTAAGGTGTTACACCCATGTAGATGCTGCTTCATGTGTGCAAAGTGCATTTGACTATTTCAATATTACGATTTACCCAGTCTTTAATAAGAACGTGCAGTGTAATACCGTTAGTCCAATATCGTAAGTCAATTGACTGAATAACTGATTTGATAAAAATTTGCAAGCAACCAACTTTCAGTTAAATTTATTGCAGAGCTCTAGAAGAGGAAGTGATGTTTGCCGTAATGAATGAAAGATTTCTTCCTAACTCTAGTACGCGATTTACGTGGAGAATCTAAGCTTTCATTGATGACCCATCATCGTTAATGCGGTTTCATGTCGACTGTGTGGGAGAGCATTTTACCGGCAATGCCTGCTCATGGTCTCTTCACTCCACCACCACTTTTAATAGTATTTATAATACCGTGCATGGGTGTCGTCGGGACACGAAGAACGTATAGACGGAATGAATGACTCATTCACGGGCTAGCCGACAGCGGATTCCGAGTGTATGGAGGATAGTGGGCTTCGCACACTCTCATCAACAGTCCAGTACACGACTCGCGAGGATATCCGCCGCCCAAGCCTTTTAGGTCACGTGCTGACAATCACCACTTGATGCTTAAAGACAACAGAATCATTAGATGCAGTTGCGCCGGTTTAATGCATCATTCTCCACAATTGCTGTAGACTTTTTGATAGTATCGGACAAGATCAGTCGTTTGCCAAGAAAATCGAAGACATCAAAAGCTAACAATGTAAAGACAAAATGAACATAAAAGGATACACACAGGATGTCAATGCGATAAATCGTTTGATTAATGAAGCTATTGTATTCTACCATCTACTAATATCATCAATAAATTTCCTCTACTGATTTTTGCACGTATTCTTGGATGAATCACGATTTCCTTCGCCGTCGCTGGTTTCGTTCAAATTCTCTCGAAACGGGAAGAAATTTCGTAGTTACATGATTATACAATGAATTGCATATATTACGCACGAATGAACCAACATAATGCTAGTAATAATACGTTCCGTTGTCAGAAAACGGAAGAAGAGGTGTCCATATAAATTCTCCCTTGAATCGACTAGACGTGATTCAGGCTCAAGTAAAACTTGTCCCGAAAGAAAATCCGATATCAGAAGGATCTTACATCACCTGCCTGTTCAGCCAGGACACCACTTGGTACCATCGATGTTTGAAAAAGAAGACCACAAACAGAAATTTCGTAGATCTTTGCCTATTGCTGCGACGGTATCGCAATCGGAAATGGTGTTCATGCTCAAGTTTTAATAACATAAAGAACTTAGTGTACGGACGATTTTTGTGTGCTTACTGAGGTAGCCGATCGACAATCTAATCTTTTTACAAGGCGGTGATTATATTCAAGATGGGGAATTAGGGTGTTCCGCAAACCAAGACATGAAGTACTGTTGTGGATTTGAAGGCTGGCGTTGTTCCTTTATGCCAAATTCAACGCCTCTTCCGGTTCCAGTATAAATTGAAGCTGTTTTTTTTTTGTGCTTTTTAACATCTCGATATTATGTCGGGTACGTTTCAGCAGATGGTGAACCTGAAGGTTACTAATAGAAAATAAAACCCACAGATATGTGTGATATTTGGTGATTCATTCATTTCCTAAATTTCATCGGATACGCTTTAACATACCGCAAACACCGATAGCCGGATGCGATGTGGACCGGATGGCTTCCTAGACAAGCGGTCTGCTCGCGACTTGCATTTTAACTGGCCATGCACATCGGTGCCAGCTGTATCTTTTGAGACGGCGACAGTCGCGACTCTTCATATTTCGTCTCTCGCTAAAAATAGTGCGGTTTGTGTATTTAGCTCGGAAGATCAATTAAGGTGAGCGAATTCAGCTAGAACTTTCCGTTCCCGAATTCTACCCAAGATTCAATGTGCTGGGCCTGGTTTTAGGATAACTTGTGCTGCCACCCCTAGATGATAAATGCGAGCAGGTAGACACAGGGATATTACAGGAAGACGGAAGATGGTCGCACGGCCACGCGCACACGTGTTGCCGACTTGCATCTGTCTCTACTTACTAATACTCGGTTAGACACTTCAAATTCACGCACATGTGTCTCGCAATTATACATCAACTCCACATGTTGGCGTATCCTTTTCTTCTGATGCTGTATGCTCAAGGTGTGCCTCGTGGCCATAGAATTAAGTGAATTGGACATTATTATTGCGTCTTTGGTGCTAGTATCGATTGATCGTTTGGCTTTTTGCGTGATGCACCTTGGATCTAAATAAATAGGGCATAAAATTTCGGTGCAGCGGAACACCTGGTTTGGTATTGGGATGAAGGCTGTTTTAATTGTTAAGGCATTGTTTCTCGAGGAAGTTGCATATAATTTGATTACATTAGATGATGTCATCACTTGAGCATTGTTGACGTTTTTTATGTATAGAAAAAATTATATAAAAAGTCCACATTCACAATCTGAAAGTCATTTGAATTAGTAATAATTTAATTATTGTTTCGTATTGTTATCATCTTTTCCACACTTGGAGCTCGTAAGATGCAAAATTACTTATCTGCCTCCATCTTTTATTAAATATTTATAAGTAAAAAGGTGTGTTGTACTGATATACATCACTTTATGGAGGTGTCTGGCGGCGTCTTCGTGATCTACCTGTTTTTTTAGATAAGGCGTTAGAATTAATTTTTTTTGGAAACACGAGGGCGTGTCGCTCCAATATTAAGATGCTAGCGATGGTAAAGAGCTGTAAAATCTTTGAGACCTACAAATTGATAATCTAATTTGTCTTGATTTTGGTTGCAACTGGAACCTTCCAATTATAATACAACTTCTGAAGTGGTCTTTTTTTATGCAGATTTTTGTTAAAACCCTCCTTTTAAGTTTTTGCTGCTGTCTCGTGTTTTTTTTACTGGGAGAGTGTATCACCTTACGGGAAACCGCACGCAGTTTACATGGCTTTTTTGTCAGTTTTGACAAATTCTGACTGAATAAATAGGAAGGAAGGAACTGTCTTTTTATTTTAAGCTTTCTCTCTAAAACGGATTCCAGACGCTAATTTGTCACAACGTTTTCCGTTCTATGTTGTGTGCGCCTACATATTTCAATTAATTATTAAATCCTGTCGCCCATCGTCCCATTAAAACTAAGCTTTATGTAACAGGTAAACTGTAAAAATGTTTTTAGGAATACAAATTGAACAGCTTTAAAAGCACTTTTACTTAATCCCGTTTACTAATAAATCACGACAATAAAAACAAGCGGTTTCCAGATTGATACAGATAAATCTAAAAATACATTATTTTGTCAGATATCTGATATACATTTTTGTAACAGACGATTTTAATGCATAGATGATAGATGATTTTATGTTATATTTTATTATATTATTTAATTTTAAATGTATTTTCAACACGAAAACACTGGATAGAATTAGACTGAAAAAAGACTCCACTATTATAGCCTAACCTTTTGAAAAATGTAATATTAAAAAGAGATTATGGTGTGTAGTGTTAACTTACTTCATTTCAGATAATGAAATTGCGCCATTTTTCAAATTCTGACAGATCAGAATAATATTGATTATAAAATAATATTGCCACTTTTTACATACTTTTATAGCTCTTGTTTAATATAATGATAGTCTTATTCATGCTTTCTCCGCTCATGATGTAAATTTTTTTTTTTCGTTGTTAGTTGTGGGATTACTTACGATAAAAGAACTATTATTAATCAAAATGTAATTTTTTTCTGGATAATTTTCGAATTTCTACGTAAAATGTATACCTTTAACGATATTTGAAAAAATCTTTGTGGAGGTAACTTTTATTTGCTGCAGTTTCCTAGCATGAATGACGTGGAACATGTTCAAATTTAAACGGTGTATATAACCCACGGTTATATACAATTGTGAACAATTGTTACCATTCCGTCAAGATCGTCCTTTCTAAATTGTACAAGAAACTTTTAGTGGTTGTCAGGGAACAAGCTGCAGACAGACGTTGATAAATATTTAGGTAGATTTACGATAACGTATTGTTACATTGTCAAACTTCCATGTATTGTGAAAGTTGAAATTGAGATGAGCCCAATACAACATCCAAAGATAACCCATCTAGATAAGCTCAATAATCCCTGGATACACTATCGTGTAGTTTGGTTACAGCCTTTAAATTTTGTTAGGGCCTAAAGAAATCTACTTATTCGTCCTTTACAAGCTCAACGCGTGTCTTAACAGTGGGTAAGACACGATGACTTTTTACACCGCTTTATTGCTGGTAGCAAAAAAAAGGTTCTAAGAAGAGACTAAATGGTATAAAAATGGTTAAAAAATAAAAACTTGGTAATTGTGTAAATTAATGTTGAATTTTTAGATGAAATTTCAGTTGCTTTCGTTTGTGTCTTCTTGACTTAAATAGCACCACCAAACAGTTTGTAAATTAAGTACTTTTGTAATTTGAATAATTTGATGAAACACTAATTCACCACTTAGCTTAAATGCTATTTAAAATACATCCTATGCGTTATTTTTAGTAGTATTTAGGTTTATATGTCAAGTAAATATTAGTGTTAATTAGTTAAACGGGTTACTGTTTTTTTTTTTTTTATATAAATTGATTAATCAATCATTTCATGTATTTTAATGTTGGATAGAGTTTGGGAATGTTATAAAATATTTCTTAGATTATATTATCATGATCTAAATGAAAAATAAAACTACTTAGCTTTTATTAGAAATTTTTTGTGAAATTACTAATTTTCATTTTGTTAAACTGTCTGTTCAAAATATGTATAGCCTACTTAAGCAGTATGGTAACTTGAACTGTTCATTGCAACAGCTGCCGACGGTGCAACATCCGCACACGCCACACGTTTCTTCCCCTGTACACCTACGCCACCATCCCCACAAAATGCGACGGGGCTGTATAGCGGCAGATAGGACAGGCATGTCTGCCAACTAGACTTATCATCACATTTTTAACGTTTTATATAAGTAGACAACCTTTACAGTTTGTTTTTTGCTTGGTGTTGAGGTCAAGCGGGTAAGAACAGCAACATTAGGATCATATATTAATAAACATTTAGGTATGAAGTACAGAAAATATTAGAGCAGAAAGAAAAAATTAAATCAATGTATTTAGGAAATCTATATTGATAATATGGACCAAATAGAAACTCACGTCTCGTGCATTAAGTATAACTTTATGGTAATTTTTTGTTAAGAATATATACATGCATTTTTTTATTTAAAATAATGATTATTTATGGAGATATAATAAAAAATTAATAAACCTGAATTTATTTGGAGTGTAAAATTATCATGAAATTAAATTTAAGTAAATTTTTTAGACATTTTTCTTCAAATTATATCTGTGGTATTTTTTCAAATAATTTTATTAAAATAACTGAAAACATAGAGTAAAAAAAAAATCGTGTAAAGAATTACTAACTTGTTGAAAAATGCATGAAAACTTTTATGTATTACTTTACATGATAAAACACCTTAAAAGAAAAAAAATCTTAATACGAAAATTTCATTTTGAATTTAAACAATAATTTTGGTTTTAAAGGTTCCATTGGAACATATTTAATTAAGAAATCTAAACAAATGTTAATTTAAAAGTGATCGAAAAAACTTTCCTTTTGCAAAGTTTTCTGAATTAAATTACAGTTCTATTAATATATGAAAATACAAAATACATGGACATTATTATCGTAACTTTTTGTGTACTATTTTTTTTCTTTGGTAGTAGGACATGGTCAACATGTTTGTCAACGTTTTTAATCTGTTTTACGGGTTTGGTGATTCTATAAATTTTTTTCCAAAATATTCCTAAAAACAATGAGCAATTGTTCAAACTTATTGATCTTATGTATATTAAATATATTCTTTATTGTTCGTAAGGTACTCTCATATCTTACTGCCACCACTACCTTTGATGGAAATATGGTATAGGAATAGGTAATAGGAATTGAAGCTAAATCGACTCCTTGTATGTCGAGAATCATGAAAAATGACAGTTTTCTTCAAAATATTGCTTTTAGATTTTACCAAATATTTTCAAATTTTCAAAAATATCAGAAAAGTGACATAACGCTTTCGTGTGCCCCAGATAGAAATTATATCAAATGATTGCCAAGATTATTTTTTGCTCTAAAATATAATAAATAGCAATTATGAACGTCAAGAACCAAGGTTTTACAACTGGTTAAAAAGCTTAATTACATCAATAATACATGCTACATGACTTTATAATGTATTATATGCCACATCCTCAGTTTTTCTACGATGCTGGAATGACATATAATTGTTTCTGTTAGTGAGACGTGGGATTGCAAATATAATGTAGAGAGTGTTTAAGTAGAGAGTGTGTCGAGTAGTAAAATTATTACAAATAAAAAGAATTTGAACTTTGTTACAAATTTACAAAGTATTACAAGTACACTGATATTATTAAAGAGGTTTCAAAAAACTCCATATTAGTAGCATATACCACCACAAACAAATTATTCTTTTACTTACAGTTTTTTAAAGTAAACGTAAGGTGTTTGAAAGTTATTTTCAGCAAAAACCAAAAATTAATCGTAACTTTGCTCATTGGTTAAAAATATGTTATTATGTTTCTAGAATTATATTAAAAAATTTTGGTAAATTTTTACGACTGTGATATACAAGATCTTGCATCACCCGCTGTAGTTAGCTATGGAGAAGTACCGTTTTTTATTAAAAATAGTTCCTCCGCCCTGCCTTGATATCAGTCGCTAGCTTTGAAAGCAACTCAGGAGAGACACTTTATGGCTGACACCTTGTGCCACTTCCGAATGTGGTGGGTGTCGGGTTTCGGTTTACGATGTTTGCACGTTGACAGATGCTTTTGGTTGCTTGCGCTGTACAATCCATTTTATTATATTATTCTCTCTGGAACTCCACGGTTACGGCTGCTCTATTTGCTACATTGTTTCCGGGGAAAACATAAATATTGCTGTGGAAATGGGACCTGACAATGGGCTGTTTGTCGGTAGGAAAGGCCGTTTGAGCACAACAGGGAATAAGCGCTCTTGTAGATAATCATTACGAATTAAAACTGTCTTTATGACCCTGCATTAAGGTTGATTGGGCACACAGGAAAAAGATACGCACTTATCCGGCAAATTAATGGCATTATGTCGAAACCAAAATCTGAACAATGCATCAGTCTGACAAACTGCATCGTTAATTCGGTAATATTGAACATTATACTCTACACCGAATTGCGGTTCGTGATCCCATAATGAATGTATAGGTTCCCAGCACCTGTGTGGGAGTTTAGCCCCAATGTGCAGGGGTTGTTTGGTTATCCACGCCCCGATGGTCAATCACAGAACCCGTCACAACACATGAATACCGGCGCGTTTATGTTGTTCCAGAATAACTCAATTTACCGTTTAGTTGGACCCAATTTGCTACTTCTGTGACGTTTAATGTCCGTTTTGGGTCTAAATGTACGACGAATTCCATATGGCACCGGCAGGTGATCGATGGATGGTCAACTTTCAAAATGAACCTTAATATTCCTAAATATCAAATACAGTGATAATACCCAATATTTCAAGCAGTTTGCAATATAAAAGCCTGGAAGTCGGAGCCTGTGGATCTTTATACTCGGTGGATCTTTAATTTGGGTGGATCTTTAATTTGTGTGGATCTTTGAAATTGATTTAATTCATTTAATCTGGGTGCAGAATCTGCACCTAATATTAGCGCACTCGCATTATTTTGCACGTATTTTCATATGAAATGACAATTCGAATTATATAGGGAAGTTTGTAAT
>QDEB01086749.1:0-15785 GCA_004193795.1 Asbolus verrucosus
CTATCTATTTATTTAATGTGAGTGGGCAATTTGCGCCTCATAGTAGTGCTGTTACATAATCGTGCATACATTTTCATAGGAAAGAAGAACATTCCCATTAGCAGTTATTGAACCTAGTATTACGTCACATGATCTAACAAGGCGGGCTACACGACTGAAGGTAGGTCAAAATAATGAAATAATGATGCAGAATAAATGGAGGTGTGGAGGTGTGCACTCCAAACAACTCTTGGAGCTGCAATGGCTATTAATAAAGTTGAACCTAGAAATTTGATACACAAAATTTGAAATCAATAGCGTTCTAAAGTTATCGCTCGGAGTGTTTGGACTAGCAAATGACAGACACAAAACCAATAGCCCCTTTCGCTAATGCTCGGGAGCTCTAAAAAAATGTTATACACATTCGCTGCATTTGTCCGGCTTTCGCTACAATTTTCTAATTCTCATTCCAAGAATCTATGTCATTATACAGGGTGTAATTGAAANNAAACAGCTCGTATAAAAAACAAAAGCATTCGCTTCGTAAAAAGCAGTCCCACTTTCTTTGTTTAATAACATGAATAAATTGAAAAATCATACCTGAAGAAGCTATATTACAATAAAAGTTGAAAATTAGGTTCCTGACTGTTCAAGTAACCATCGGCAATGGTTCATGCGGCGCGGAAGATTACCAGGTTGTAATGCTTCCACTTTTTGTAGATGGTACGGATGTAAACCCTATTCCTTCAAAGTACGATTTACAATAAAATGAGAGACACTAACTTCTGCTGCAAGTCTGCGAATGCTGACACCTCGTTCTTCTTCAATGCAGTTCAAGATGTGTTCCTCAGCATTAAGAATGTGTTTGGTTCGTGCACGGCCACGATCGTGCGCTTGCAGGTTAAAAGTACCTTGGTTCCTCAAATGTTGCACTGTTGATATGAAAGTACAACACTGAGGCGCACGACGATTTCGAAATCGTTCAATTCATAAATCGCGAGCTACTTGTGCATTGCCACTTTCTCTACCGTAAAGTAACACCATATCAACATACAACAACATACTAAAATTAATTCTGTATCGACGCAAAACCGATATCTTACAAATGTTGTACAAGACTTTTTTCGTTACTGATAAAATTTTTTGGTTTATTACGAGTACTATAGACATTAAATTCCTGACCCACCATTCATATTACCGTGCAGTGGCGAACAAAAAAATTTAATCCGAACTTCTAATATTTTTGTCTAAGTGGTAATAGCATTATCAATTCCATAACATAAGTAAATTGTTTATTTTAGTTTCAATTAACTACTTTACGACGAAAATACAGAAAAAAAATCGTTATAGAACGGGTTAACCTATGGAATTAAAATTAGTTAGATACTTAGGTAATATTAATACTTAGGTAATACTTTAAAAAAAATTGAAGAAAAAACACAACAGGCTTTATAATAATCCTTGTTGGGATGGTTATTATTAAATTTTATTATTTGCCTCTCAAAAAATTTTGATTGAGGAAAATTTGTGAAGATCGATTAATTAGATTTCCCCTTGGTTGAGCTAATGAAGCAAGGATGATTAATACTGTTTTAATAATCTAACACCAGCGAAGTTGATTTAGTTGTTAGGATTTCTGCTTTCCCAAGCAATTACTGGCGTTGTTTGTGTCGGTGTGATTGGAATAAGATCTCTTCTAAACCGACTGCTTGGCCTGGTAATGAACCCGTTCAATGTGCCAGTCACATTCGGCTCTCTTACACTTCTTTAACTGCCTATCTTGTTGATAAAGGCCTCTTAAAAGAGACGTAAATTTATATTATCGAAATCGACTCAACCTAATTCCGTTTAAAGGCAGCATTGACGATGCTTACTCATCATTTCGGCAAAATCCCCCACATACCCTCCATTAAATTAACTTTGCAAAATCGACCCGAATACCCGAATGGGAATCAATAAAAGTATTTGGAAAATTAAAACGAAATAAAATATTTCTTAAAAGTTGCATTGGAAGAAGATTAAAAGAGGCTAAATGTTTTTGGATTTGTTCATTTAAAGTTTTGAACCGCATTTTACTCGATTACCTCCGAAAGACCGGGGTTAACTGGAATTATGTTATGTAACTATCCATAAGAATATCTTTTATAATTTGCATTATAGTGTTGTATGTTCCCTCAGGTCATTTAAATTATTTGCACGACTTGTATAGACTTGTTTCTTAATGTATCAGCATGAGAAGAAGTTAATGGACGTTAAATCCGGCGAATGAACTGATCATTCGATTTGTCTTCTGTTATACTTCCTAATATAAGACGCAATGCGTTACATTAGATTTCAATAACAAATAGGATATTATCTTATGGAGAACAATCTGAGTATTTAACTTAATGAGTTTAACTTTATTTATCTCAAAAATTCTATTATGTAACGGTGTGTCTATTTAGATGTTTGGATCTAATAGTATGTACTCTTACAGAAATCCTTAAAAAATATAGACTATCATAGAAAAAAGGCGTTCATGAAGCGATCAGTCAACTATCTGTGACTATAGTGCTTGGGAGTTACGAGCAATTTACGAAAACGCTAATCTTATTATATAAGACGAATGCACGAAGATTTGTTGCATTATGGTGAATATTAACTTTTTTAATCAACGCTAGATTGAGATATTTGTCTATAAGCTTTACTGTCTATAATAAAACAACTTATCAAATAGAAGAAGTATCCTAGAAAAAGCAGCGCGGTAATTATGATTCATGATAAAAGGTCAGAGCTATATGGGATGGTATATTTTTGGTATTTATCCTATGGGACCATTCCTTGCCTTCCCTTATCATTATGGTCGCCTATGAATACATATAAAGAATGTTCAACCCTAAAGTTTTTATTTAATGCAGCAAAACATTAAATGTAATAACACGCGGCCAAGGTTATAAATGAGACTGTTGGGTTATTTTAAATTAGGTCGTAAGTTACTTAATTAAGTAAAGTTTGGATCCCACTTCCCCCAATGTTATGCACTTTCGTTACTTTCTGAGGCTATATTTTCATATGGCTATGGTGTTTCACCTGTGTTTCACGACGAGATGAGACAATAGTTTTTCAATTAATAATGTAACACTTTTAATATTTCACTTTGGGAGTGCGGTTGCTGAATTTGATACAAGCAAGATTTTTGGCGAAGCTTCTATAAGTTTCTTTTAATCACTTGAAACTGGTAACTGTGGTACAATTTGATAAGGTTAATCAGAAATATTATTTACAACAAATTTTTGTTTCGTTAAATTTGTTCGGTAAATACTTAACGTTTCATTTTTTTCAATTTATTCAACAATTTTAATGAAATTATCAGAAAATAATAAATAAAATATGTATGGAACATCATAGGTGTTAAGATAGGCAACTTAAAATTTCCGCCTGACAATCTGAACGAAGCTTGAAATGAAATACCACAACCAGATATTGATAACCTGATATTTAGCATGCCTCGACGTGTTAAAGTGAATAAGAAATCTCAGTGGTAACACTCATTATTGATTATTTCTTATTTGCTTTTGTTTTTTTTTTGGTTGAATTTTTGACCATTTGTATATCGCGTTGTGTTTAGCTAATTCTGATAATTTCATTAAAATCGTTCAATAAATATTTAGTGTATCATTTTTAATTTTCAGAACGCAACATAGGTATTTTCTTTTCATTATGAGAATAAGGAAGAAAAGTTTTTATCCATCTTGTACATCACTCTTGTAAAAATCATTAAATCCTTTTTTGAGAGGGATCTCAAGCGCAAAGTATCTTTCAACACCAAATCGGACGTGGCTGCGGTTTCATTGATATTCTATGCGTGAAAACAGATACCGCGTTCCTGAAGTTCGTTTCCACGGTTTCTTTAAAGAGCTGCTACAGAACTTTCTTAAACAATTGTATCGTAGAAGAGAATTGGTCCACTCATTCAGTCTAAGCTTTCGAATCGGTCAATTGCGCAGTGAATGAATACCAAAAGCGTGACAGCTAGTGACATACTCAATAACTACAACAAAAAAATTCTTTAATTAATGGCTCTGACTGATGGACAAATAAAAAAGCACAAAAAGACTACAATATGTTTAATTAATATGTTTTTGGTGAAGCCGAGGCTGAGACGGAACGATACGTTGCCACGTTGAATCTTCAATCAAATTATGCCAAGACCATGCAGAATTTTTTTCATTTGCTAAAACGTTTTGAAATCACTCTAAAATTCTCTTTAGAAAGTAAATTATATGCATCTATCTGCTTGAATAAAATAATTCACATACAAGTTATGGTATAACTACCCTTCATAAATATTCATAGTTCAGTACGGCCACCATTCTAAAGCTCTGCTAGGAGAGCTTAAATAGTAACTTCATTTCGCTAAACTGAATTAACAGGAATCAATATAAATCTCCTCATTTTAAAACTGTTTCACATGAATTAAAAACAAGATTAAAATAAAATAATGGAGTACATTGAGTATTACACGGTTTAGCTGTTTTATACTATTACGTTCTCAATATAAAAATGTGTTGTCTGATAAACATACATGAGTTGATGTGTATCACAAACTTGTGTAGCAGCAAAAATACTCCGAAGATGTGAAAAAATACAACTTTAAGGTACATCAGTTTCTGATATACATGTAAAAAATATAAACTTATCCTGCATTGTAATTTGATTACCCAAAATTGTTTGTCTTATGGAATATGTGAAGTCAAATCGAACTTTTGAACTCGTTTTTTTTTGGAGAATTATTTTTATTAATTTTTTGTTATTTTTGTGACTAGCCGAGATAGGAGACAAATATTCAATGTAAATCTGCTGTTAGTAAGTGTGCATCCAAAAGATACTTATTTAACTATAAGGAACATTATACACGTTGAAATTTAACAAGCAGTATTTTACTTTTAAAATTTATCACTTTTCAAAACATAAACTATATAGAGTCATGATCCTACAGTAGTCATATAGTTTTCATTTTTATGTTATTTTAGTAATTTTTATTGTTATTTAAAATTTTCTTTTCGTTTAATAAACTACATGGACAAGAAAAACTCTGGAATAGATTAATACAAGTGGGTTATCTTACATCCTGACCAAATTGAGAAGTCAATGAGAATTTCTTTATATGCGATAATACTGAAAACAGAACTTATTTAATTTTTGTTTTTTTATTTCCACATCTCAAACTGCATTGAAGAAAATCGATGAACATACTGAAATAAAACTAATGAGCGGGCGACAATATAAATGTTAAGGCAATTTTTGCGGCACTACAATTAAAACTGCGATGAAATATCCCTATTTTAAAATACATATATATAATCATGGTGAATTAGTCTGAAATTCAATTTTCTGAGTTGAGTATCGATTAAAGCTCTACCTATGATTGCATGTTCGCTCAATTAGTTTTTAATTAAAATTAACTTCGGCTAACGAATAAATCGGTCCTAATTTCATGTTTGCAAAAAAAATTGCATCTGATCAACAAATACGATTAAACACAAATCGATGAAATGTAATTGTAGCTTTCGTCTATCAATTCGACCCTCTGGATCGTACGACAATGATAATAATGTTATATTTTAAAACATTTATGTGTGGCAAATTAAAAATTTAGTCTGTTATCTATAATCTTTTTTTATTATGACGAATGCAGTTGAAGAAGTTACACCATACTTGCAATAAATTTTCATTGCTACTGTTGACATTTCAATAGCTGGAATTAATGTATTTGAAGTAATTATACGGGTGAGTCCGAAATACATGTATTAAAAAAATGGGTAATAGGGCATACTAAAAACATCGTACAGTGTAAATTTCATGGTACATCAGTATCAAGAAAAATGGATTTGAAACTGAAGTACAGTTGTGTACGCGCGCCGTTGGAATTTTCTTTTCGCCCACCTCAAGACTCGGGCCGTGAACTACAGCAAACCTTAATAAATGATGCTTCATTCGAAATCGGTCCCATCGTTCCCATTGTTGGTGCAATTAACGTCGTTGCGATGACAAATAATCATTATTATTCAAATGTCAAGCGTGTTGACATGGTAATGCTGTATGGACTGGGCATTTTTCGAAAAACGTGGATGAGCAACACACATTGACAATGAAATTAGAATCAATGAAGTTATAGACAATAATTCACAAGTAAGTCAAAGACAAATATCTAGACAAACCGAGATAAGTCAATCGTCAGTTTCCCGAATTTTAAGAGAAAGTAAATTTCATCCATACCATGTTACATTAGTTCAAGAGCCTAGAGAAGGTGATTATGAACGACGAGTTCGTTTCTGCAAGTGCGTGCAAGATAAAATTAATCACAATGAAGATTTCTTGAAATTTGTAATGCTCAGCAATGAGGCAAAATTTTGTAGTAATAGTGCGGTGAATTATCATAACTACCACTATTATACATTGGAAGATCCTCATTGAATTAGGCGGTCGCATTTTCAACTGATTCTTTCAATGAATGTGTGGTCTGGCATAATCGAAAATTGTATTGTTGGTCCCGACTTCTTGGATAATAATCTGACTGGTGAACTTCAATTTTGTACAAAACATTTTGACTTTACTTCTGGAAAATGTACCACTTGATTTTGGGACATGCATGTAATTCCAGCATGATGGTGCTCTAGAACAATACGTCGATAACTTGGGAACGCTTGGACCTATCGTGTTCAATTTTTTTTGTGCAGATTCTTTGTCAAATTTGTAAATTTGTAGATTTACGTAAGTTCGTTAATCGGTAGTATAGCTTCAAGGGTTGTGGGGGGTGTACACCCCCCATTTTTATTAACTAAAATAGATAATATTTGGACAGTTTGTGACAAACATCTAACAAAAAAAGAAAAATCAAGATCGGTCGTACATCAATTTCAAAGATCTACATAAATCAAAGATCCACCGAGTTTAAAGATCAATACGCTCTGAATTCCAGGCGTTTTTGCGTATATTAGGGACCACCTGTATCTTATACATACCGGGTGTAATTGAAACGCAAAATATCAAAAATAGAAAAAAACATATATGTTCTTATTGTTAACACTTCAAAATCATTCATTCATTTCTTTCCTAGTGCTTTGTTATTCGCTCTTTTCGACTGTTTGTTATGTACGTGGTTGTAAATCTAAATGTAGATTTTTGTTAATAATAATGTTTGTGTGATGTTTTCGAAAGGATTGATGGTTGTCAATAACTTGACGTATTTAAAATGAACTAGTGAGACAAGGTGCAAGGCTCTGTTTCAGTGGACTTGCAGACATCCTAAATCTATTGGTAAAGGGCTAATCTGCATAATGGTTTGTGAATATTGCCGGTGCTGCCACCACAGAGAACACGGGACTTCTGTAACCCGACCAATAAATTATGTGAAACGTCAAAATGCGGCTTCGAGCTGTAGTACCTTCTCTCCAAGTATTTCCCTGAAGATATTTCAATTATTTGTACAAGGAATAGGAGAATGGAAGGTGGTATGCATGAAATTAAAGTATTAATTATTTTGAAATAAAAGAATAAACACAACTGCCTCGAGCATGCATCATACAAAAGCTGAAGTGTCGCTATGTTTCTTTAATTAAAATTTATATCGTTCTATTCAATAAAGCAATACGAGGCTCAATTTAACTCGGTAGCGCGTGATAACAGGCTGCCGATTCGATTTTCGAATAAATTTGCCAACGTCAGTAATAGCACCTCGTTTACTTAGTTAAAATATCTGAAATAAGTTATGAATTTCCGTTTCCTTAGGCACAGTGTCAACTGGGAATAGTGAAATCACTGCAAATCTAAATTTATGCGATTACGAAGCGAAATATGACGATGAGACAAGACAGATAATCCAACATGAACTTAGTTACAAGACAGTTAATAATTAAAAAAAAAAGAATGGTTAATAGAGTGATCGTTATGATTAAACGTGCCCATTTCACAAATTAATGAAAAGATATTTGATATTTCATGTTCCCATCCAAGTGACTGCAAACGCGAGATTTCGCGTACGATGTGGATATTTACTAAGGGACACCTACATGTGGTACAATCATGTTTAATAATGTCACATCGATTAACGAGACATTTTAGTGCACGAGCATTAACGACTAGCGTTATAGTGTGGGGGGNNTTCGTTATTAATTATGATAACACTATCAAATTTGATCAGTTTGTCACAAACATCGAATGGAAGCAAATCCAAAATAGAAAAATCAATATTCGTTGTTTAGCGCATGCGATATTAGCTTTCAAAATTCAAAGAGAAAAATCGAATTTTCTCGTAAATGGTTTAAGATATCGAAATGGCGATTTCAGATATGCATTCCTTGTCCCATTCCAATTTTTTTTTTACTCAATTTAACACTATATAAAAGAAATGTACTATTTCACTATCTTTATCACTCATTTGTTTTTTCTTCCCAAATGTATTTTATATTAATTTGCATATATGTAACGGATCAGGCATATTTATCATCTTTACTACCAGAAATTTAACCAATTACATATTTCCAGTGCTGAAAAAATTTTTAAAATACAATAGTTAAGTAAGAAGCAAGAATGAATGCATTATCTTTCTTAACCATTTTCATCGTTTTATTAGAATATATGTAGTCCTCTGAACTAGTCACTCTGAAGAGAATGACAGCGCTGTGTGGGTGGATGTTGATATTTATGTTATTAATTTGTAAACTTGAGGGATGACGTAAAATATGAAAACAACACTTGAAATAATTTCTCAAAATAAAAATTTTTAAAGATAAATTACATGAGTTCTGTATGAGTTTGAATAACATATGTGACAGAGATTAAAGTGGGCAATAAATATTAATGCATGTAGATTGTGAAGTGGAGCATCGTTATGTGTTGCTAGTTTCTCTGTTTGTAACCCTTGTGATGAATTCCGCTCTATTAAAAGGAAATACCAAATATCCGCCACAGTTTGGCGAATTCGCGTTGAAAGTGTTTACATTTATACCATTCCACTTTGTTAACTAAAATATATCATTTCTTTCTACCATCTAAACTGATTGGTTTTAACCTATATGTTTATATCTCAAATAAGCTCCGTTTAAGTTCTCAATTGTCAGACAATTTTTGAAAATACATGAGTGAAATTATTTATGAATATAAAGCAAAAAAAATCATTGAATTTTTTGAAAAAGCGTAGTTTTTTTTTCCAAAATTTATATAATTCAAGATTTTAAGTTTTAATAGTTATTTAGAAGTTTCGAGACGACAAATTATGTCAAAATAACGAATATATCCAAAAAAATGAACTAAATGCAATTGCAGCTATAAACGTCTGGTTGCCGATTCCCATAACTTAGGAAAACGAAATCAAATAAGGAAGTTAGGTTTGTCGAAGTAAACATTAACAAGATTTCTAAATCGAATTTTGGAATTTTAATTACGTGTAACAATAAACGAGTGGCAACATAAATATCCCAGTGATTAACACTATATGTTATTTCTTCAATTTTCAGTGGGCGAGGAGTAATAAATTAATCGATAAACAAAACATATTCTACTTTTTTGAGTTGTTAACAGTAATGTAAAAATTTATGGTAAGTACACCATTAATCTGTAATAGTTTTATTTTTTTTTGTATATATATAAAAATTAATAATATATAAATAAATCGATCGACTCCAATATTTGACATAACAATAATTTAAGATAAACAGAGTATGAATTTGATGAATGTTGAATTTGAAATGAAAATTATAGTATGATGAAATGAGCCTAACGTTTTCTCCGTTCTATTAAAATTTAGGGAAACTGGGAACAGTTACAGGAAATTTTTGCAATACCTCTAATAGCAGTCTGACATCTTTTATCCCATACAAATTCTCTTTTTCTATAGTGTTTTAGAGCACGAGCATTTGTGATATTTGTGAAATAATTTTGTATATGGACTCTGCCAAATTTATAGGTTCATATTCGTTAACGGGCATTATAGCTCCAAGGGATGTGAGGGTGCATACCCGTACTTAGTTATTAATCAAGATAAAGCGATTGAATTATGTGAGTTTTAGATTTAATAAAAACAAATATAAAAAGAAAAATAAAGATTTATTATTTCACATATGTTATTTGTTATTTTATATATTATTAACTGTCAAAATCTTAAAGGAAAAATCGAATTTTTTTGCAAAAACCCACGCGGTTGAAGTTCAACATATTCCTTCGGTGTCATTAAATTGTGTCATTTCACGAACACACATCTCGTATTTTTAACGGCGGATAATAATTTGACCCCTCTAACCCAAGCAGCACACAATATTTTTTAAACATTAAAAATGAATATAGCTTAAATATTGGATGCCATAGATTTTTATTTATTGAGAAAATATTTATTACGATATTAGATGCATTTAAGAATCCAATGTACGTAAAATAATTGTAAGAATATATTTGCTCAAGGTATCTTATATATTACAAAATAGCACTGTAAAACGAAATGCCAAATAGGTGTACGTGCTTTAAAAAAATTTCGTATTTCTTTTTACAGTGCTATTTTGTAAAACCTTGGCCAGTTCCTACAGACTATTCAGTGACCACTGTCTTAAAAGCCAATTCCTCTGTTGGAATGTCTTCAATGTTAATTATTTTTTCCGGGCATATACTGAATTGAGATCATGTGTATAAACCTTTCAGAAT
Organism: Asbolus verrucosus; assembly: GCA_004193795.1. NCBI lineage: Eukaryota > Metazoa > Arthropoda > Insecta > Coleoptera > Tenebrionidae > Asbolus > Asbolus verrucosus. The sequence goes on from QDEB01086749.1 coordinate 10,654, forward strand.
TCCACTCTTCATTGCTACTTGGAAATAGCCATCATCCGTTTCTTTGATAATAGAGCCTAATATTGAACATGAGGACGTAATAAAACTTTTCGAACCAAAAGTACATTTTTATGTCTTGCTATGTTACATGCAACACATTTAAGGTGAAAATTTGAAATTTTTACAGAAATTTGTAGAGAGTGCATGATTTTTGTGTGTATGTGATTTTGCGAGTGGACGTATATATCGAGTGTGATGGAGTTATTCATGGAAATATTTTTGCAAGTCGTTTCTTACATGATATGCCTAATTGTGATATCTAAAGTTACGTTACTTGAAAAGTAAATTTTAATCGCTTAACACTGCTGGACTGCAAGTATATATTGTATTCCTCCATTAATGTAACATGTAACATGTCATCTTCATTATCTGCTACAATGATTTGATTATCTGGGAAGAGCAACATATATAAGTAATGATGAACTATATTTAAAAAGGGTTGATGAGGATGTACGTTCTTGTCTTAGTCTCTTCATACAGTGGAATTCATTTGATTACATATGATATATTTTTATGTTAATGCTATTTGCTTTATATAGTTGTCTGATATATTTGGCTATTTTCTGACACTCCATAATTTTTATGTATATCGTAGCATTTTTTAAGCCAATGAAAATGATACATATTTTTTGATTATTTTTGACAAGTGAGCACTTGCTACTGAACAACATGAAATATCATTGCTTTTGAATAATCTCAGATCTAATAAAATGATGATACTTTATTAAAAAATATATACAACTAAAATAATTATTAAGTTCTTGTAAGATAAGACAAAATGTCTAGTGGTAATAGCAATTTTATTCAAATGTAGGATAAAAGGCCATGTCTGTGCGAAAATCTCCAAGCATAATTTATCATAGCTGTCAGTGAATAGGTACTTACAATATATTTCGATGGACGTTGTAGCGGACACCGGTTGACTGATGTTGTTATTTGAAGCTTGGCATGTAAAAGAGGCATGTTGGTCGGCCCTTCGTAAACTTTTGATGATAAGCTGGTTGGAGCGTACATTCTGAAATCCGCTGCGGGTCTCCGTCGATTCTATAAGGTTCTCACCACGCCACCATTTTATCGTAGGTTCAGGTTTGCCTGGAATTTGCGTCATTATTTAATATTTTTATTCTATATTTTCTATAATTTATTTGAATTAAAAAAACAAGACAACTACACGTGTTGACTTAAGTGTTCAGAGCCTGTCAAAAACAAAAAATAAAACAATACCCAGCAATTTCAAACATTTTTACGTATAACAAATAAATCACCGTTAATAAATATAGAGTTTGTTATCAATACCTTCCAAATTAACTTTTAATAAATCTGACAATTTTATTAAATAAATCATTTCTAGGGTTTATTTATACAGACACACCCATTGTAAGATCAGGTCAAGTCAGGGATTTTCCAACTTTTTCATTGTTTATGAAAACGAAATAATTTTTAAAATGGAAATATCATAGATTTGGTGCATGAGCATTAGCGAAGAGCGCTATAGTATTTGATCATATCTCGTTTGATCGCTCGCTTGCTCGTTCAGTGGATCCGATCGATAACTTCCTTCCTTTTTTTGTCTCTCCCCAGAAACTGTTTTCCGGAAAACATAGAACCACGTTATAAATTTGCTCCAATGAACAAAGAATTGAAATTTTCAATGTCAGAGACACTTGGTAGCTTAAAACGAAGCAATAAATTACTTTTAAGCTAACACCAATGGGCCTCACACGTATCAGAGAATGAAAAACAAATAAAAAGTGGTAGACAGAGAAGTACGAATCGTTCAGTTCACTTTGGAATGCAAAATCGACACCAGGAAAGAGTGGAACTTGGGAAGTTGCAATTTCATATGTTATTATTTCGATCATGTCTCGCTCTACCTCTCGCTCGCTCGTTTAGTGTATCCGATCGATAACATGAGAACGCTTTGACCTATCAAGTTCAAATTTTGTACATGGATTCCTCGTCAAAATCTACACTTCAGGTTCGTTAATGGGTATTGTTGCTTTAGGGGCTGTTGGAGATGCACACCCCCACTTCGTTATTAATTAAGGTAACACGATCACACCTTGGAAGTTTATCAAAAATATCGAATCGAAACAAACAAAAAAAAAAAGAAAAATTCAAATCCGATGTTTCGCGAATGCATTTTCAGTTTTTTTTTGTAAATGATTTAAGATATCGAAATGCGGTTTTCAGATACGCATTTCTTGTCGCATTCCAGAGTGCACCCCGCGAGGACATGCAACTACCATTACCAGATATGACATAATTCAAGGTAATACCGTCAAATTTTACAGTTCAGTTATACAAATCTAAAGAATGCGATAACCAAAATTGCGGTTGGTCCAACTTGATTTGCACATGCACATTTAAAAATTGAATTTTCTCCTAAATGGTTTAGGATATCTAAATGAGGCTTTAAGATATGTGTTGGATTTTGTTTTATTTTATGAGTTAAACTGTAACCAAATGATATTTTTTTTCAATAATAAACACGTCAATAATTTTACATAATGCAATTTTAATATACAGTCCACAAGAAGCATATTATTCATCCAACATTCAACATAAATAAACTGTGCCTCAAAAGTTAAGGATATTTATAAAAGTTTCCTTCTCCATTATATTTTTGCAAAACCAAGTAAGTCTAACGTGATGACACAAGTCAAAACTTTACATTATTGTAAAAGAGCTACTAAAATTTAACTAATTATTGAGATCTAAATTTTTCGTTTTTGTGTAAGTTGATTTCCATGACACGTAAAACATTATTTACATTTTCGTTGAAGTTATTAACTAGGAAGATGGACAATAGAAGGAAATAATTGTATCTCAACGAAAGAGAAAGAACAATTGGAATGATCGAATCTGGCCTAACACAAGTTCAAGTTGCTGAGAAGTTTAATGTGTCCCAATCAGTTATCAGTAAGCGAGTTAATTGGTTCCGGCGAACTGGTCTAACACAAGACAGACTAAGAGCAGGTCGTCCTCGCAAAACTACCGGATGACAAGATCGTTTTCTAGTAATAGGAGCTCGACAAGAACCTTTAATAACAAGCACAATACTGGTACGACGACTTTCACATGCTTCTGCTATAAATGTTAGTCGGTCTCTAGTCTTGAGAAGGCTCAGGGAGGATGGTCAGGTGTCTAGGCGTCCCATGAGATGAGTTCCTTTAACATCTGGCCATCGTTATCAAAGTTTAGCTTGGGCACAAAATTACCAAAACTGGCGACAAGAATGGCAGTCTGTACTTTCTATAGATGAGTCACGTTTCGGTCGCTATTCTGATAGTCGGCGTTCTAGAGTGTGGACTAGGCCAAATGTGCCTAGGCATCAACGTCACTGTCAGTATATTCTTTTCGCGGTAGAACTGTGATGGTGTGGGACGGAATTTTTTACGGTGGCAAAAAAGCGTTGTACGTATGTGACCAAAACATGAATGACCTCCTATGCGAGAACCACGTTGTCAGAAACGTTCTACAGCAGTATAAAAACAGAATAGGCCAAAATTTCCTGTTTTTGGATGATAATGCTCGACCGCATCGTATCCAACGCGTTAACGAAGTACTGAATGATTTAGAAATGGATCATTTGGCTCCCAACTCACCAAACCTTAATTCCATTGAGCATACCTGGGATACACTACAACGAAGCCTGTCTTTACATGTTTCCTCACCAGAATCTATGCAAGACCTACGAATAATGCTTCAAAAACTCTGGCAACAATTGAATCAAGAGGACACAAACGACTTGATTGACAGTGAAGTTGTTATTGAAGCTCGCGGAGGTCACACTCGTTATTAATTTTCAAAAATTGTTTCATTGTATAGTGTTCATTGTTGTTGATTTTTGTTGCATTTCTTTATTCTTAATTAGTAATCGTTTAAAAATGGTTTAATACATGTTGCCCTACGTTTTGCAATCTAAATACAAGACAAATTATTTTTATAAAGAAAAACTGCTGAAAATAGTTATTTCAGAGAAATTCAAATATCCCTAACTTTTGACGCGCAGTTTAATTTGGTCATTTCGAACCAGATATAATGGAAAACGAAAGCAAAATTCTCAAGAGACAAAGGGGTTTTGTCAAAATACGTTTAACAAACTTTGAATCATACATCAACAGAATAGTGTAATTCACGAAAGCAACAGACTTTGTCGCATTGGATCAGGAATCAATTAATCAGTTACAAATTCGTCTTGATGCAATCCACAATATTATTTCAGATTTTGAAACATTAAATAAATATTAGCCCCTATAGTAGACGACTTGGTCAATCAACAATACGTGGAATATCAAAACTTCTAAGAATCTTATTTTACAGTAACAACTCTAGATCAAAAGGCATTTTGGAAGTTTCATAATCGTCCGTCTTCAATAATAAAACGAGTAATTGCGTATCTCCTCCTGTGTCAAACTGTACTCGCACGTCACCCTCACTGGATGTTAAAGAGGTAAAGTTACCTACATTAAATCTTGCGAAGTTCACAGGTAAAAACCCAGAATGGCTATCCTTTTATGATACATTTAACTCGCTAATCCACAATATCATTCGCTTAGCGACTTACAAAAATTTCATTACCTACGCTCATGTTTACAAGACGAAGCCTTACAGACTATACAAAGCTTGAAAATTTCATCGAGTAATTATCACCAAGCATAGCAATTATTAAAACGCCGTTATAATAACAAAAATTTAATGATACACAATCACATTAAAGGCATTTTAAAGTATCTAAAAATATCAAAGGAATCACTTTCATCTTTAAGGATTTTACTAGACACAACACAAAATCATTTACGGGCATTAAAGGTGTTGAACGAATCTGTCGATCAATGGGACATCTTAATCTATATAACTACAGTCAAATTTGATTATAATACAAAAAAAAAGAATGGAGTTAAAAAAGAGGGGTCCCCCATAATGGAAAATCTTATTGACTTCCAAGAACAAAAATGTCATTTATTAGACAAGGTTAACAGAAATAATAAAGACTTTTTTCCACTACTAGTAATAAACCATCATATTTTGACACATGTAAGAAATGCTGTGAAATTCTATTTCTCGACCTACATGCAGAAACGGGTGAA
>QDEB01086813.1:0-17837 GCA_004193795.1 Asbolus verrucosus
TATATATATAAAGTACATCAACCTCAAGTATTTACTGTTCACAAGCGTAGTGGAACTAAATGAAATAAGAAAAACACAAGATTATTTAAAAAATGTAAGACACTTTACTTCATTTTGTTTTTTGTTAGCTGCTTGTTGAAATGTTTGTTGAAATGATTTTCTATTCTGTCTGAACCAATTTGAATTCATTATTGTTTGTGATGACGGACCAAATCATTGCAATCCCATTACTTTTTTGAAGTCCACTTTTTCTGTTTTTGCGAAAAATACGGATACACACTAAACATGAATTACTGAATTGCGAAACTGCATTCCTCCACAGAGAATGATTAAGTGATTAAAATAAAACTAGATAAATAATTTTAAGAATGTTATATATGTTTCACGGCATCCAAAATTACTATAAAAATAATAATACGTAAAAATTATATTTTTCTTTTTTAAAAAATATAAATTAAAAAAGTTTTGATAAATTTCAAAATTAAAATATTTCTTTCCATGTGGATACTATGAAAGTCTTTATAAATTAATTAATGACAAGAAATGGCACAAACAAAAGCTGTTTGTGGGAATCTTTTGTAGATTCGCCATTGCTTTACTCCACTTGTTTAAAGAACACGCACCGCTATTTGATATGGGAAAAGTTTTATTTAATGTACGATAAGTCCTTGAGTAAATAACAGTAACAAAATTTATAATTTGCACACTGTATATGAAACTAAAAACAAGGAACAGTCATAACATGATGAAAGATAGTGAAATTTTAAATTCATATTATTTGATTCCGGCTTGAAAGCTTCGGATAAAAAAAAGAATTAGAAGGTGAACATATTTCATACTTTTTGTTAACAACAATAGCAAAAATGTTAATTAACAAAAGAAGAAGTGATGAAATTGCATTTTCCTTTTAAACGTGAGTTCTATAAATCAAATGGTAAAAAGACGGCCATGAAAGAAGTTTGTGGGTTAATTGCAGGTTAGGTTATTAAAAGAAACATCGGAATTATAATTTTTTGCAATTAATTGATTGAATTTGTTATTAGTAAAGCGTGCGGCAAATTTCTCGCCCTTTTGAGAAACAGGTATTATTCTTATTATCTTATTATCTTATCTTATTATTTTCTTATTATTATTATTATCTTATTATCTTTATTTTAATTTTTATAGAGCGTTGAGCTTTATTTGGTTGAATGTATAGTGTATGATACGCCACAATATATAACAGATGTTTTAGGTAGGTGAAGGTAAGAAGGTCAAGACTGTAATTTGGCTAATTTGCTATACCTCTATGAATTTTGTTATTAGACGACAGATGTAAACGGAGTTTCTAAAGAACATCTCGCATCATGCAACATAATTCGCCCACTTTTTAAAATGTCTTCTAATGACTATTCCAAGAATTAATTGTCAGTAAAAAAGGAAATATGGTTATTAAATTTCATGGCTAAACGAAATTAAATTGTACGAACTTTCTTTATAAATAATTATTATTGTGTTTTAATTTTACAACAATTATTCTTTTTCGAAATTAATGACTACCATAAATTTAGTAAAAAAGGTTGCACCTCGAGGGTTTTAGCGAAAAAGGCAGTGGTCACTAAATAATTCTTTGTTCATGAAACAGTGTAGGGACAAGGATTAAATTGATGTGTTCGTATATCCGGATACTAAATAAAATATTTGCCCTCTGACGTCACGCCTTTATTTATTTTTTCCTATAAAACACTCCTTACTTCTTCTGCAAATTTGTAATCCACTACATAATAAAATTAATAAAAATTAATAAAAACATTTTATCAAAAAATTTCTGTATTCGAAATTGTCTTATTTTTCCCAAAATATTTCAAATTGTTTAATTTCTATTTTTTTATTGAAGTTGATTTCTCTTACTTTTAATCAATTATCATTATTAAATGTTCTTAGAGTTGTTAATTCGCTTGATGACAATATTGTCTGTGTGGGTGTGCATTTTAATTTTTGGTTGTCAGCGCATGTACCTTCCCACCATTTTCCGCCCCATATGTCCCAAGTGGATTAGACTTCCGAAATTTTATATAAAACAAAATTGTTTTATTTACTTTTTCAAATCTTCGTTAATCAATTTTTCAATATTTTTAAAACTTTGTCTTGAAATTTAAATAACTTCTTCATTTTTTCATCAAAGTTGTCAGTTTAAGCTATAGTGTACTAAAATTACGTTATTTCTTCTTCACAGTAAGAATGATATAAACTTGGAAAAGGATATCAAAACATAGAATACAGAACAAACATGTAATAAAAAATGCAAATAGAGTTAGTAATAAAGGCAACAAACCATCCAAATTTAAAAAAAGCATGATGAAATTGTAAAATTCGAAATAAAATAGTTATTTTAAGAATTACCTAATTTTGTAAAAGAAAAGTCTGGAAGTTGGAGCGTGTAGATTTTTAAAATGGATGTATATCTGGAATCAGCCGAAGTCCTATTTATTTATTTAATGTTGGTAGAGAATCTGCACCTAATATTAGCGTATTAGACTTTCCTATTCTGAGTCTGAACACTAATCTTGATCAAAATCGGTCCAAGAAATCAAAAGTTATAACATGCTGGCCCTTTTGATCTTACATTTTGAGGTCACATTTTCGCAAAAAGTGTAGGTCCGCTCTTTTGGGCTTGATTTTCGAGGTCATATTTTTGCAAAATGTAGACTTTCCTATTGTGAGTCTGTTGACCAATTTTGATAAAAATCAGTTTAAGTGAAAACTTATAACGTTCCGGCCCTTATGGCTTTGATTTTTGAAGTCACATTTTTGCGAAAAGTAGATCCTTCTACTGAGTTTGCATACCAATTTTGATTAAAAACGGCCTAACCTATAACGTTCCTGTGCTTTTGACCTTGATATTTGAGGGTCGCATTCTTGCAAAAAGTGCACTTTCCTATTCCCTAAAATTTGATCCTGTTATCTTAATTAATAACGAATCAACCTTAACAACCCTTCGTGATACAGTTGATGAACTTGAATCTACAAATTCGGCAAAAAATCCACATCTTGGTGTATATCTTGGTAGGTAAAAGCGTTCTCAAGTTATCGCTCGGAAGGTCTGTATGGCGAGCGAGCGAACGAGTGTCCGACACTCACTAATACTCGTGCGCAAAAAAAGTTCACATAAGAAAAGCACAATTCAAAATTTATTATCTATTTTAGAAACAAAATGATTGTGTAATTTACATTTCAGACAAATTTAAAATAGAATTGAATGTTGCAGAATATTGATTTAATTTTAAAACTCGTTCTAAAAGAGGTTGAAATTAAGTTTTGAATGAAGTTTAACTTGTCATATTTTTGGAAATTATAAAAAGTGGTTCAAACCTTTTTTATCTCCAGTTTACTTAGTTTTCGTTACTTAAAAAATAAACATGTAATTATGTACAATACTAAAAAAAATAAAAATTATTAATTTTGGTGGTTCTGGTGGCTTCAAATCGGTGAGGCAATAATAAGAATTGATCCAGTTATTTTGGAACACTCGTATAAATAAAATGGTTCAAAGTTACACAGTTTTTTTGTGAGAAATATTTTCTTATTATAAATAAATTTTGAACTCATATGAAAATAACGTGAATTTGAAATTTTGTAAAAATTGACTTGACGATACCTGAGATTAAGTGAGATTAAACGTTCGCAGTATTATTATTTTTCATTTTTCTATAGATCAAGTTGACGTTTCTGAATTTTGGACGTTCTAGTCAACATTTGAGGTAATGGCATGATGTGTTGTATTTTCTCTGGTGGAATATTGGAAAGATTATTAGATCAACGGGCTGGGTCATCGTTAGACAGTGTACCGTGATTTAACGTTTTGTCCGCTTGGAATCGGAAGTTGCTTTATGTGGCGCACTACACACAGTTAGAACCCAGCACGGCTAATTACCCTTATCTGCTGATGGCATCTGTGCATGCAAAACCTCGTAACTCCTATCTGATCACGCTATTCCTATTTGTAGACTAAAATAAATTACAATTATACGTACTATACATATGTTTTCCGTCCAATGGTATGTTAAATAATTACACAATCAGTGCAAATGGAATTCTACCACCGACTCCCCAACCTCCCCCATTTAACGGTAGACACTTATTAAAAAACGCCACCTCGCGGAATTGGCAGTTGTCACAAGACTAATGTGCCATCTTTTGAAAAATGTTTGAACTAGTAATTACGTTAGCATCGTTTAAGTATTATTAAAACAGCTGTGGTTGGGTCGGACAATAATAAATTAGGGGTAATTATCTAATTATAAATTAATAATTTGTGGTGGTGTGTTGGGCCTTCTGATTTGGTAAATTATCCAATTTTCAGTGGGGTTGCCAAGGTTTGTAGTTAAACCCTCGAGCGACGAAACAATTATAGCTTTATTTCATAGTAATGGGGGTGTTATGGAAAATATTTTGTTGAATACATTTTTTTATTTGTTTGAAAATTTCACAACAATCCAAATACAGATGTAGATAGTGCCCATATATTATCGTTAATTCTAGTGATATTATTAATGACATAGCAGTTATGCTGTGCTTGAGGCTATTGCGGCATGTAATATATTTCTTAACAAGTGTCTGTAATGGTGTTTTGCATAAATGAATTTGTCTAAAACCAACTTTATTCTGTGATAATACTGTTTTTATACGAGTTCTTTAATTAAACATTTAGTATAATATTTTTCCCTATTTATGGGTCGAAATTCTTGACATTATACCGTCTTTATGACTTTATTATACTACGGAGCAAGGTGCATATCACGCATAGATATATTGGAGTTTTATTACAATGGTGTCGTTTTATTTTATGGGGTTTTCTTACAAAATTCGCGTTGATTAGACAGAGCGACAACTTGTTGATTTGCGTTGATGGTTTATAGTTTTTCTCTTTTTACAGTTGGCAATTCAAACAATGATCATATTGTAACATGATGTACTGATACAGATGTAAAATATTCCAGCTCTTTGTGTTTGAGAGGTAAAACTACTCAATCAGTAGCCTTTTTCATCCTGCGTCTAAATAAAACTTGTCATCATTTATACATGAAAGTCCGGTATTTCATTCAATAGTGCGGTAAGATGGCCACCCAAGATGGAAGACGGTCGCAATCTACTGTCATTTTAATGTCATATTCATCATCAATCTATTTTACAAATTATCATTACGCCCGAGTAAAATTGAATTGGTCATTAAAGTGTTACTGACTCGTCATTAAAATGTAACTGTTAGTTTTTAATTCCATGATTTCATTTAATTTTATACCAAATGACCAATATTTTGAATTAAATTGAACAGTTGAACGTGCATAGTTAAACTGGCAATTATTACATTATGATTAACTCCGTCCACAATCACAAAACACTTTCCAACAACAATAAAAAATGCAAATACAACTTATACACAATCACATGACTACCAACCAACATCTCTAAATTTAACAATTCAGAGGTTTACATTTTTATTTTTATGTCTATCTAATATTTTCGTATTTGTTTAGATAAACCTGATAGCTTGAAAATATATTTTTGACAAAAGGACAGACTTAAGAAATCCCTGCTTTCAGCGCTGTCACTTTAAATTTTCCCCCTACTAGTTTAAGCTAGGTCGAATGGACGTTACATTGAAAACTGTTCCCTTAGGAAAAATAAAAACATAACAGACTTTCGCTATTTCACGTTTTGCACTCACATTAAACTCTAAAAGGATAATGACTAACCTTTTTGCACATTTTAAATTGAATTAGGGTTAAGATACGTCACATCATTCAAAACTAATCTTAATTTAAATTTCTATGTGTACTATAAAAAACAGAGCAGATTGTAAATTGTGAAGATTTAAAAATGGAGGCGGAAATTATGATCTACAGTGCCAGAAGAGGATTCCGAAGTATATACAGTCGGTTACAAGATCATATTCAATTATTATGTGCATAATAAATCAACGGGAAGACCGTCTCATCATTAGGTTTACTAGAAGAAACCTAACATTCACCGTGCTTGCAAAATTGAGAGGATGTTGACCTATAATTACCTATACAAGGATCTATCGAAAAGTTCTTGGAATATCTCGTTATTTATTTTGCTCTGTGGTATAATTAATTTAAAACCGAGTCCATCAATCTTTACTTCTTTGGAAAACAAACATGCAACACGACCGCCATCACTTTTGAAATATCTGTCATTTATGAAATGAAGTATACAACTAGAAGATTATTAACACTAATAAACAACAAAAATTATTATGTAACTTTAATAATAAAAATCATATTTACAAAAATTCAGTAGTTAGTAATTACATTTTTATTATAGTGTTTGTATTTCAAAATTTTACTTTATTATTTTTTGTAAACATTTATTTTTAGAAATTCATTATTCTATAATATCAAATCCGAGAATTTCTCATTTTTTTAAATTCATTTCTCTAGGTTTTTGTTTGAAATAGTATATCTAATTTAATTGCTAAAATCATAGTGGAATTAGTGACTTAGAAAGGTTTCAAGTTGGAATGAAATGACGATTTTTAATTTGATGGCACGTATTGTAGAAAAAGAAAAAACCTGTAAACTTCCTACATGTGCCTTCATTTCAGTGGAATCATTCTTCAAATGAATGGAAGAAGTTAAGTTTGAATAAAAATCTAACATCTGTTTTATTTTAAATCATAACGCATTATATATTCTGCTTTTTTAAATTTATTTTTGAATATGATTAAAGTAATAAATTAACTCTCGATACTTCATACAATAGTAAATAATTTTTTATATATGAAAAATTGTCAGCATTTAGGGAGTATAAATATATAAAATACTCAAAGAAAAAAATTATATTTTCCCATTTTGAAATGATTTTGAAGATATTGCATTATTTTGATATTAAAAACAAAAGTGAATACGTGTATCAAAAAAATTCAGAATGCTCAACAATATTTCCATTAAGAAATTATTACTAAATTGGCAGTTTTGTTGTAAGCCTGCATTTTTTTTTTATTTCGATCTCGTCAAATTTAGATTTAATACAAATTTATTGAAATGAGAACTAGAGAGAAATTAAACTTTATTGAAACTATATTATAAAACCAAATATTTAAAAATATGTGATTTTTGATTATAGACCATTTTTTGTACGTGAATGATAAACGCAGATTAAGGCAAAGGTGTCGGGAAGCGTGACAATTTTCGATTAGTTATGGAGCATTTATAACTGATAGAGTTATGGGTTGTGTTGTTATAAGTTATGGGAGAAGATCCTGGCTACAATATTTATTGATGATATTATGACCATAATAGATTACGTCAATATAGTTGAATCATTTCAAGTTAGAGAGGTCAATAAGATATTAAATTTTTTTATGTTTGTTGTAAATGAAGGACACATTTCCTACGAAACTGATTAAAATTTGATGTACCGACTATGTTACGTGATTATATGATTACATACTAGGCTAGGTTTATGAAACAATTAAAATTCCTGGAGAAGTAGAGGGTAGAATTTTATTGTATCGAGGTATACGATTAATAGGTGAGATTACAAGTGCAAAAATCGTAGGTCCATTGTGCCTGAAGAGATGAGAAATGGGGTGTATTAAAAAATAATGATAGTGTCTGGAAGTTGAAAAATGATTGATATCGTGGTTATTTATTGACATATATTTCAAAGTGTCACATGTCACTGTCGTATGATTACATATAATTTTTCTTTCAGACGACGGGCATTTTAGAAAAGTCTCGAAATTTTGAGGAGTAGTAAATTATAGGTCGCAAAACGGCAAAACACTGATCCTTGGGATATCTGACAGCTCATAAATGTGGTAATAACGTTTTATTGAGCTTGGAGTTTGACATCAAGGTTGAATTATGGTTTAAGCTAAAGATCCTAATGAGGACCTATTGGCGGTGTTCTCTGTTGTGATGTTTAGAATACCATAGCACGCACATTGGTCGTCTCTCACAACATGAAGACACATGTACTTAAAACACCTTTACAGTTTCATATAACTATATTGCTGATTGTAAAATACAAGTTAATTGGCACTATTTGAAATACTGGAACCACGATTTATTTCTTATCGATTTACAATATATAATAATTAATTGCTCAATTCAGAGCCTAAATCTCACTTAAATCACAGAGTTTAATTAAAAACTGTTCTGACAGGGGAACATTTAGAGCACTCACGTCGTTTGATATCCTGAATTATTTATATTGCAAGAAAGTAAATATTTGGAGATTGGGCCCATAAACCATTCTATTCTAATTCACATTTGGTGACTGGGATATTCTAAGAGTGTCATTTATAAACTTCCAACTTGTATTAATGTATCCACTACTTTTTCACATGTCAAAATAGTTTGATATATTACTATTGCATATCGCAGTAGCAGGAGAATGATCTAATGATCTATAGCTCAGAATCACTCCTACTGTAAGCGGCATTCTTTGTAAATCAATCAATATTAATATGTAGTTGCTTGCCGACTTACTCTATAAACGAAAGATATTTATTTTTCAACAAGTACAATCACATTAAACCAAACTGGACGGCAGGAAACCCATCCTAACCTTCCATCTACAAACAACCAACAGTAGAATTCAAAAATTAAAATCTCATTTGTGTTTCTTCCTGGAATCTCAATCGATAATCCCTAAATGTCAAACAATATGTTGTAAAATGACAATCATGAAAATCTATGAACGTGTCCAGAAGTCGAAAGGTGAGCACTGCGATTTAGGAAACGATATAAAACATACAAAAACGGAAAAACAAGATAAACGTGTCCACATCCCTTCAGAAGGCCTGCTTTGCAATTCCTTTGCTTCTGTTTAATCATATCAGTTGCACTCTTGGAGGCAGTGTAATAAAAGGGTAAACATTTGATAACGTTAAAATATGTACATGGCGAAATCTTAAAGTTTCTTACTTTTTAATTTCGTTTCTTCAAATTATAATCAAAAAAATATTAATAATGTTTTAAAAATGTATTCAAAAAATTAAATTTAATATTAAATATTTTCATTTTTTTTACCGATGGACAAAATATTTCTCAATATACACACAATTCTGACTTGGCGTTTACTCATACACTTATGTTTTAATTTGATTAACTTATAAACTAGACATAAATTACATATTTTAAAGAAGAAATTATATTTATACTTTTTTTGTGCATTTTTTCCTTAGGGTAAGACATCAAATACGTAAAGAAAGAATTTCAAGTGTTTAAAATATTTAAAAGACAAATTTATCGATGAAATAACCTCTTAAAAAAAAAAAAAAACGTTCATTGTTATTTAAAATTATAATAGTTTTTAAGTGTAGCGTAAGTAAAAGAACTTTAGACTTAATGGGAAATTTATGATAATTTTAATAATTATTACTGAAAACAGAAGTGATTTTGCAAATTAAAAATATTTTTTGAAGTAATAAAATAATCGGACATTTATACATTAGCTAAATTTGTTACAGTAGTACAAATATACCTTTTTGTAGCTTACTTTAAAAACAAAAAATGATGAGGAAGATTATTTTTGAGAACATCATTTGGGACAAAATGTGCGAAAAAAAGTGTGAGGGTCGTTAAATTTAGAGTTGTTAGCAGTTTTGCTAAAACAATAAAATCAAATTTCCTCTTTATTAGACCATGAAACATTATATAAGTTTATATTAGTATGCACGAACGTAACTATTTCTAGGACGAATGGACCACACAAAGTGGAAAATTCTGTTTTTAAGGGGAGCCTGCATGACCGACGGACGGTTTGTTTGCACAATCTTCTGAGTATTTCTGTCCGTAAAATATCGTCACCATACCAAAAATGACGTCAGATGTCGTTACCATAAAATAGCAATAGTGTTAAATTTGCTTTAAGCTCGGTCATCGGTTTAGCGTAACAAGATGATAGTTATAATTAGATAAGAGGAAATTGTAACGGAATCACTGAGTTGCACAGAATGAATAAAAATTTCGCAATTAACAGCATATATTAAAGATCAATTTTTAGAATGTTGGAACGGCTACTGGAACAGTTACCAAAAACATTAAGTACAGGTGCTCAGGGCTGTGATTCACAATTTAAGTCAACATGCAAATTGTAATGTCTTCGTTACAATTTTATTTAATTTATTCAAGCTGCTTCCGAAAGTAATTTAAAAGTGATAGAAGTTTTAATATAATGAGGCTGATTAAAGCTAAAGAAGCAAAATAGAGATAAACCTGGATTATAAATCAATAAATATCATCAATTATTTAAAGTATTTAACAAGCTACTTAGAAAACTTTTATGGTTTAGCATAGAAGTTTTAATGAAGCACTGGGTAAGAGTGTAAACAGGGTTGGACTTTGAGTTCGATTGAATATAAATTACAACCTTTAATTTTTACTGTTTTTACTATGTTTTTTGAACCTTCGTGTTGGAGAAACTGTGGTCAAACACTTGGGACGTTAATTAAATAAAGTGAGAAAAAATTGTAAATTTTGCAAGGCCGGCAGCGGTCGAGAGGAAATAAATCAATCGATGAGAAGTGAAATGGTGCGGTGGAAACGACCAAAGGCTGAAATTGCAACCCTTACTTTGTGAATCTCCTGATTTCCAATACTGGAAAGTAACAATGACGCTACGTTATTCTAAAGAGCTACCATAAATACAAAATCAATCTATCTTGTGGTCAAAAGGATGTTCTCTTGCAGTCCTTTCAACCCCTCGATTCTCATTTACATTTTCAGTTCAGCTCTTGAAGTCCTCAGGCATAATTAAATTGTTCGACCAAATAAGAACCATCAATATTTTGAATTAGGTTACCCCAAGTCATAACGCCAGAATATTTTACGTTGTATGTATATTAATGAGCTAATATTCACCACAAGAACAGCCAACCGCACCAAACCCTTTATCGCAGATGAGAACATTTTACGTATCGCCTCACCCACACCACTACGTAATATCGCAGCTTTTGCCACATATTTAATTGAAACTAAAATTACATGTCAATACGTTAGTTCTTATTTCATATTTTCAATTTGTATTTGTAACGAAAATTTAACAGGAATTTTGGGAAGTTTAAAATTCGACAGGGAAAATTCCATTAATAAACATGTCACACATGGCTGGAACGCAACATTTATTTTGCAATTCTGGAAATCCTTCAATACGTGTTGATATGAAAAGGTGATTCGTCAATTTTGTATTCTGTACTAAAGTTCTATGGACAATAAGAAAAACCCGCTTGCAAATCCCAGGAGAGTTTGGAGTATTAGTGACAAAGGAGAGCGAAACAATGTAAAAGAAAGAGGGAAACCGACGAAGGCGCGTGTTACATATACATTCTCATCAATAACTCACTATCGTTCTCGTGAAATATGGAATTGTGGCTGTTATGACGTACGACCGCCAGTCCCTAGCCTGTGCCCTTAGACACCGCACTGCCCACTCCAGCATCACCCCTGAGCCCCTAGATTTATCTTAATTATTACCTTGTTTTAGTCTACACATCACTTATATAACAAAAACAGAATTTTTGCCACAATCAGTATATACATCAATTAAAAAACTAAAACTCATCTGAAAAATGTGTTCTTGAAATTTGTATCTAATTTAATTACACCAAAATCGTTAACATAACAATGAAGTTTTATTCCTATAATATTGAAAGATTGATACACTTTTATAAAACCTCAATAAGCAAAAGAAAGGGAAATTATAGATATAAGTGTTGCACGTAAATTATCGAGGATCAAAGTACAACCGTACATAAATGTTCGGTAGAAAACAGTATTTGATACAAAATTACATATAAAAAAATTAAAAGTGTCATATATCGAGAAAATATAATGGACTCTTTTGAAACACCCCATGTGTGAATTCAATTCAGTAAAGTACCAGGGCTAAAATTTTGACGAGAAAGAAAGGTAGGATTTTAAAATAAAACAGTCCATAAATAAATAGTGAATAATTTCAGTAGATAAAGTTTATAACGCCCAGAAAAACCAGAAACTATATAGATGCTGTCTGGACTAAAATCGAAAGTATGTTAGAGGGTGAGGTCAATGACACACTTAATTCTGATGATATTTACCGATCAAGTGACATCATCAAATTAGTGCGTGAATTCATTTTGTTTATTTTATCCTTACATTTTATTTTCACTATTTAGGGTATTTTTTTATGATTCAGTATTTTCACATTTCCAACATACTTTTTAAACTTTATTATGTAAATAAACCCACCACCACCGAGCACGGCCATCAGGCCGGATATTCACATATCATCACGTAAATTGCTATCAAGTGATGATATACTTTTAATCCAGCGTAATTCCCGCCGTCTTGCCGCACTGTAATTATCACATTATTATTATGATTTTGTACTTTTTCTTTGAAGCGGTGGAAACTATAATGTCATTAAGTTATGTTACAAACAATTGAACATAAAATAACTGACAATTTGTCACTGTTTAAATTTCAAATTAATTTGTCAACGTTAGCATGATCTATCAAACCATCTCAAAATTGGACCCTAAATTTAAAATCTTCCTATTCAAAAATTACTTGCCATAAAAAAGTTCTATTTTCACTATTCAATAACATTTACTTCTTTTAACTTTAGTGTTATTTTTTTAATCAATTTTTTGTCGAACTCTACAACACACGTGATTTTTTTAAAATAAAATTTCTTTAGTAATATTAAGATTTTTGTTTTTGTTTCAGCACATTCTAAGATAATGTTTCTTTTCATTGCACTGCACTGGGTACACGTTAAAAAACATTTAAAGTCACACTGAGTTTAAATTTATTTACCTAATGTTTAACATTTTCAGAACTAAGCCTACTAGGAGTTTCGGGTTGGTATTTCAAGTAAATTTCCAAAAAATTTTGTATTTTAGCAACAGAAAAATCTAAAATATTTACGAGTATCAAAAAATTTATGAATAAATTAAAAGTACGATATTAGAGATTAGAAATTGCAAATCAATAAATGTCAGTAAAATGCGATTTCCATACGATACAGTATGACATTTCGATACGATTTCAATACGATGCGATTTCGATACGATACAGTATGACATCGTGTAGCAGAAGGTGCTATGGTCAGATAATTAAAACACTAAATTATGTATCCTGAAAGCTTGAAAAGTTCTAGTACGCCACCACTGTATTTGTTCTTTTTCCATTCTAATTCATTACGGTTGACATACCAGCCACTATTAATCAAATTCAGTAATACTTGTGTTATACTTTTAAAATAGTAAATTCGCTATTGCAAAATGTGGGAGATTGATGAGTTACCATAGTCTTTGATTTCTCTCTTCGGTGGTGATTAATGTGGAAATCGTTGTTACATCTTAAGGCGTGACTTAGCGATACATCTATTACATAAGATTTTGTCACGGTATTTACAAACCTGCTCGTTCGTTAGGTATGTCGATCACCAATTAATATCAATCCAATCAGTGACATTCATTAGTCAATTATAGGAAAAGGTAAATTTATGTGGAAAGAAATAGTATAGATTTACCTTCGACGATGGATATGATATATAATATCTATATAAATTATAAATAAGATTGCACGGTCAGTAAATAACCAATGTCCAAGTTAAGACGGAGCGTAGCGGAAGATATCATCTTTGCTAAAGTCCTATGTCTCTGAGTAAAATATAGCCCTATTTATCACGGCACTTGATGACATCAAATTCTAGAGCTTTGTATTTAGTTCTAGTGGCTTAACTCCTCTAGAAAGAAAACTGTCACAACTTATCACATCGAAGAAGGAAAACATCAAATCAAATTTCATCGAATTAATATTTCAAGTATAATGCGGCAGCCACAAGATTTCAAACTTCATGTCCAATTGATTGATAAATTATACACCCCATATTCACCCTTACGCAAAGAATGGTCAGTTAGGCAGCCTTTTAGAGAAGTTTTATCTCGTGGAGTTACCACTCCACAACCTCGATAAGCAACCCTACAATATATATCTTTAAAATACGTTCCTTTTTCGACTTGTACAAACATTAGAAATTTCTGATTAAATCGATTTTTTTGAGAGTTAGTTAAAGCGCTCTCGTCGTTATCCTTTCGAAACCTAAATTTGAAAGCATGCAAATTGTATGGCGACCGGTGCATTTTATGCATGGTGCTTTACATAACGGCTAAATAAAATTAGGTAAAGTACATGAAACATCAAAGCAGGGCCGTAATCTTCACCGCCAAGTGATTTTATTCGCGCTTCTGTTAGTTTGTATAAAAATACATACTAATAATCTTCCACTTCCAAAAAAAAAAAAAGAAAAAGAATTCTTATACCACAAATGTAACTATTATCGTTATAGAGTTTTCAATTCTGAATTGCTTATTTCACGGTAGTTAACCGACGAACATTACATTCGATAAAATTTGATCTGTGTATAACAAAACGTTCAAATAATATACGTTACGAAAATGGTAATTTCTATTCTCCACTTAATCTCAGAAACTACTTCCTCAAACTTTTACATGAAATCAAGCTTATCTCAAATATGTTGCTATGTACAAAGTGTTACGAACATCGCCTTTGCTCGAATTATCCTGATGCTTATATAATATAAAATATTATTTCATCAATCGGATCAGTTATATGTATTTCTTTTATTAGAGTACTTTACTTCAGTTTGTATGTACAATTTATAGAATATTAATATCCTTTGCTTTCTTGACGTATTAATTACTCTGTAGTTCATTATTGGTGAAAAATTTTTATTTTGAAAGTGGAAGTGGTCGATTTTAATTAAATTAGTTCAAGGATGTTAATAATTTTGTTTATGATGGCGCTTAAATTATAATCACGTCCCTGCGTCTAATGGATTTTAAAACGAGCACTTTTTGTCCGGGTAGCTTCCCCTTTTTTCCCCGCTTAAC
Organism: Asbolus verrucosus; assembly: GCA_004193795.1. NCBI lineage: Eukaryota > Metazoa > Arthropoda > Insecta > Coleoptera > Tenebrionidae > Asbolus > Asbolus verrucosus. Next base: position 14,912 of record QDEB01086813.1, read on the forward strand.
GACTAGAATCTGCCTTAGATAAATTTATAACCATCACATACACACAGACCATAAACAAGCTTTTAAAGACTTTAAAGTTGGCCGATGTACCGTCTACATCAACAAATATTCTTGATCCATAGCTGTTTCTTTAACTCACGAAGTTGATTAGTTTTCTTCGGATTTAAGAAAACTGGACTGGGTATTGACGTAAGACTTAAAAGTTATGCTTCCGTCAAGTAGCTGACCATACAAATCCTAACGTAAACTGTCAGTTTACATGCAACGCTTCTCTGCATGTTTCATCAATAAAATGCAAATCAAAACTTTACAACTAATCTCTGGTTTGACGGACATTCAAAAGTGGCGAGTTTTTCACGTCACAATATATTTACTGTGCGTAATGTTTGTTAGAAAATGAGACGTACGTTCTTATTTTAAAGGATATTTAGATTAGCTCGTTGAAGTATTGTAAAACAATATATTTCTTCATAGAAAATTAAAACAGTATCCAGTGGTGATTGGAAATGAATACGCCCTCCTGGGGTAAAGTCTCGAATGCCCCCTGTGGTAAGTCGCGCAGCCTCATTATTTACAGGGTCTCTTTGCGAAGGCCGCCAAAGTCCTCCATAAAAAACCCTAACCTTTTCATAAATACAGCAGATTGAAAGCGATTAATTATACCCTTTCGCTCTAATTTCATCAAACCTCACTGTTCGTTTACAGCCAATTAGCAATTGGCGCCACGTTCACTCGATTTCATAAGCAAAATAGGACAAATTTTGACTTCAAGCTAAGGTCAAGGTCAAATTTTATGATGTTCTCCGTTTTTCTGTTGTATACTTGTTTTAATTTTCAGGATGCATTTTCGGAAAAAAATATTTTTGATTAAATTGTGTCTAAATTTGTATTAATTTATAATTCAGATTTGACTTATAAAATAAACTAGACATGTATCTTTTTGCTTTCAAAAAGACAGGTTCACACTAGTATCAAAAAAAACTTACTATGTTGATTTTTGTTACGATTAAAGCGGTTAAAGCACTTATATCATGTTTATCGCCGTTGGTTTGATGGGTAATGACTGTTTGATAAATATTGTTGGCAATAAATTATTGTTGTGAGGCTTCTTTCGATATATGTGATTTAAATACGCAAATTCACGTCTCATTAAATAAATACCTTTTATAATTTACTTGTTGTTTTTTGTTATTATATAAAATATTTTAATAGTGTCATCTTCTCTCTAAAAAAAGGCAAACTATTTCTGGAAAAAAAATTGTCCATCCGCGTATCTAAGTCAATTTTTAATATTTAACATGGCAGTTTTACTTATCGGATTGATGAAAATTGATCATTTGATTAGTATAAATTCCATTTACAGAACAAGAAAGAGACAATTCATCAGTTTACATGCCTGATATAATTTCTTTAACTTTTGCTTTGAACTTAGCTGTAGTTACACTTAACAAATCAAAGTCTTTTTCTATTTCATTAAGTATCATTCTTGCACGATACAAAGGCGAAAACTTGAGTAAATCTAGCCTAGTAGTTTTCAAATATATCATTTTATGATTCCGCAAATTTGTGCTTGGCACATGAAAGTTAATCTGGTCTAAAACAGAATAATCGCTTACAAATCTTCGAACCACCTTCGAATATAGCAGATAAATACACACGACCCACACCTAAAAATTCTCTGTTATAGTAGTTCTAGAGGATAACCTGTCTCGGATAAACTCCATCCTGAATGTAAGAAATATATGTCAAAAACTTTCTCTGAACACTCTCTAACAGGTCAATATGATTTTTTGAATGAGGGTCCCAAATAACACATGCATACTCAAGTTTGCATGTGTTTGCATCTTACAAATCTTACAAGTGTACTCAGTTGTTTAAAGTGCCTACTGTTTCTAATGATGAATCCCAAAGTTCTATGTGCTGACAATATTAAATCATTATAATGTTCAACAAAACACAATTTTGAATCAAAGACAACACCTAAATCCTTTACACTTTTAACTCTTTCTAACATTGCATTATCAATAAAATAATGCATTAACTTTGTTCAAATAACTGACTACTTTACATTTTTTTGAGTTTAAGGCAAGTCCATTTTATGACATCAGTCAACTGCATTAATTATATTAGTTTGTAGTATAGCGCAGTCATTTCTCTCATACACTCGACAATAAATCTTTAAATCGACCGCATACAAAAGGTATAGAACAGTTAATGATTCAACAATATCATCAATATATAACACAAACAACAGCGGACCCAGAATGGACCCCTGGGGAACTCCAGAGGCAGGGCAGTAAGTAGATTCAAAACCATTGAAAGTAACATAATATTGTCTTTGTTTGAGATAGGATTTTATGAAATCAATAAATTTTTCAGATAAATCAAAGTGATGAAATTTTAATAATAAAATCCCATGATCAATCCTGTCAAACGCTTTAGACAAGTCCATATATACAACATCAATCTGGACTGATCTATCCATAGATTCAGCCAAGTATTGAGCAATCGTAAACAAATTGGTAATGGTTGATCTACCACTAATAAACTTATTTTATTGCACATTTACTAAATTTTCAACATGTTTAGCTAATACTCCATGTGTTAAAAATTCAAAAACTTTTGCAAAATTAGAAATCAAGGAAATTGGTCTATAGTCATCAACACTGACCCTATCACCCTTCTTAAAAACCGGTACCACTGAAGTAACCTTCCAAGATTCATGAAACACAGCTGTACTGACAGAAAGATTTATTACACTGTGCTCGAAGTGGACTCTTTGTTTTTGCAACAAGTGGGGCACCCCTCGGATAGTTCTCAGTAGAATATGCTAAATACAACAGTATTTACCGTTTTGGGAAGTTAGCTCGCGTGTTCGAATTTTTTAAATTGTAAAAGTGTAAAATTTTACGCTCCAAGCACTTTT
>QDEB01086944.1:0-14345 GCA_004193795.1 Asbolus verrucosus
ACCCACCATTTCATCGCTAGTTATCGATGCCGATCCTTAAGACAATGGATTCTGTCAGTGTATTAATTTCATGAAACTTTGTAACTTAAGCTTCTTTATATCTAAATATTGATTCGTCTTTTTTTCAATTATCTATACGATTCTTGTTGCAGGACGAGAACATGTCAGGCGGCGAATCCAGCGACAGCAGCGACGGCGACGCGCACGAAGAGGAGACGGACATAATCTACGTGCCCCCCACGTCTAAATCGGCGACGCCGCCGCCGTCGACGACCTCGCAGTCCGTCACCGCGTCCTCCGCGGCCTCCGTGACGACGGCCGCCGCCACCACTTCGACCTCCACGAAGTCGTCTTCGCAGCCGCCGATCCTGTCGCCGCTGGTGTACCAGACGCCGCAGGGCATGATGTACGCGACGCCGTCGAACGGCGGCGTCATCTTCAGCCTGGCCCAAACCGACCCCACGCACCCGCAGTTCATCACGATACCGCTATCGATGGTGGCGGCCAACGGCCAGGGCGAACTCGACCTGTCCAAGCGGAAGTGACCGGCGAATAAGATTATTGGCACGTTGCGGGCTTCCGTCGACTTCGTTTCGTATGTGCGCTTCAGTTCTGCCTGTTTCCTTTTCCGGTTATCGAGGCGGACGGTCTCCTTCGGGACGTGATGTGCCCGTTTCCGTATTCAAAATTACGGACGCGCACCATCACTTTATCACTGTATTCATTTGCTAATCAGCTGACTTTTTAAGGGATGTGTTCGATGCAAAGAAAGCAAAGGTTATGTCGCTCGTCGATTTTTGCAGCAATACAGCAGAAAGTCACGCGAAACTATTGGACACACGTTTGGGTCTGCCAAGCGATTATCGCTCAACTAAGTCGCATTACTTATTCTGTAGGCATAATTAATTGTTAAACAAAAAAAATATTTTCTTAATGCTGTCAAGCACCTGATTATTATATTACTTAATTAGCGCCAGGTAAGTACCCCAATCAACAAAGCACCCCGAGCTAGTAGAACGGCCTAATATGCGAAAATTTTACGATGATATTTGTGTTTCAAAACTAGCGCATCAACTCCCCAATACAATAAATGCAAGTTAAAAAGGAGCAAAAAATCTTAATCCAAACTTTCATTTGAAGCCCCCTTTAAAAATCATCGGAGCCCAAATGCAAAGAAATTTGGCAGCACAGAGTCTCAACATTATTCTTAATTGGTTGCAGCACCAAAAACAAGAGGAATCGTAAATGTTAAAAAATAATATTGGTAACTATAAAAATGTTCAAAATTTTGACATTCTCCGCCACGATTATTTTGAACCTGCTCCATTTCTTTTGTAAAAAAATATCATTTTCGATTTTTTCTATGATCTTTATAATAAAATAAATACTTTTGATAAATTAAAGGCAATGTTTTGATAAAATGTACCGTTTTAAGAAAATCCGGCGTAAAGGAAAAAGTAGACTTCTCGAAACGATATCATTTTGCTCATTATTTAAATTATTGTGGCAAATAACCATACATTTACATGTTCCAATACATTTTGTTGTAGATTTGAAAAATTTGAAAACTACAGATGCAGATTTTTGAGCATTTGTTGACATTAAATTTGTCTTCTTTTGACGGTATGGTTTGGTATTGCTTTATTTGTTGTGATGTATTCTTTTACTCGTAAAGAATACATAGTAGAATGTATGTATATTTAATTCTACAGAGTGATCATTAATGATTAAACATGGCACATACTTTTTTTGAAACCGATACCAACTGACCAACTGTTACTGCCTCTCTAATATTACAATTATAGTTGAAACGTTTAGACAGTGGTTTGCAACATATTTTTCTTTTTGACAGCTTTCAATGAACGTTTCCAAAAGCCGGCAACTTTGTCGTACATTGTTGCAAAGAAAAGTGTCTCCTTAATGAGCGAGATACCACTGGACACAGTTGTAACTCATGTATGCACCCCTCATCAAATATTCACACATCACGCAAAATAAGATAATAAAATTTGGTGTAGCTACAGTTGTTTTACTGTATAAACAAATGAATATATATTTTTTCATTATTACAGATATACAAGTCGTTATAAATGTTTGTAGTCAAATGCAGCTGTAAAAACAAATGTAAATGGTCTTGTTGCCACTGCACAATCATAATGATTCGGATTGTTTATTTTTGACTTATAAGAATACGATCTGTCATTATATTGGATAGGAGGTTATGTAAAAAATATTCTTTGAATTATTACTTTCAACAAAATGGTGTGCATATTACTTAAAATACAATTGTTTATAACACTGTAATGAAGTATGTGGGGAAGTAATTGAATATATGTAGTTTAATCTTACGCTAGTGACAATTAGTAACCAGTACAGCCAACAGTCAAAAACACTTTTCCCTATAATTAAAATTTGTTAGTAAAAATTGATAATTATTCATACAGAGCGGCGATAGTTTCTCACTAATTTACAGCCGCCTTTGGCTACAAACATTTATACAAACCCGGTATAAATCGTATTTCAGTATAGTAAAATCAGTTTATCGCCCAGTTTATACAAATAGTTCAACTTTACTCATATAGTTAGAATTACTTATAGAATTGAAACGAGCTTTGAATTTACCTGATGTAGGTATTTTAGAAAAACTTTTGATTACCAATTATATATTTCAAAAACCATTAGTATCCTGAAACAAGTTTATTTTAAATATTTTTTTACCATTTTTACAAAAATCCAGTGTTAACGAAAAAGTATACTTGCCAAAAATGTACTATTCGAGAATGCCATTTATAGGATTGATGTCTCCATTATCATGATATGACAAATTATTTGAAAATTCATTTATTTAAATCATTAAAAAGATCTCATTTTCAGTGATATGTTTGCAAAAAATTAAAAAAAAAATTTTTTTAGAAAATTACGTCTAAGTTACCACTGGATAAATGGATTTAACATTCCTAAACAATGTTTTATCAAGGAAGATATATGTTAATCTTAAACCCCTTCTCGCACGTGAACTGCTTAAAATAAGGACTTTTCATGTTCTTTCTCCATTACCATACCAGATCGTGTCGATCGAGAGATATGGAAGAAATTTGAATTTGGAGACTACGTTAAATGAGTACATTTTTGGTGATTTCACTAACAGCTTCAGTAATTGTTATAATATTAAATATTAATGATATATAACCATGGTATACAAAAACAACTATTATTATCAGTAAAGACGTTGTCACATTTATTTCTACAAAAAATTTTGTAAAATAATAAACGTTGAAAATATGTTTAAGTGAAAAAATTTAACCTTTGCATATTTAACGTTGCTTTTACCAGAAATACAGTCCATTTGGAACAAGTTTGATACCGAAATGTACAGTAAAGTAAAAAAGAAATTTATTTTCATACTTTGGATCCTTGTAATATTTACACGACGCTCTAATTTAACTTGAAATTAAAATTATTGTTACTTTTGATATGTTTTTACATATGACGGTGCGCTAGTTTTGAAACACTTTGTATAAAAAACTAAAACAATGCTAAGACTGAATTATGGTCATTATATGTTCTTTAAACTTTGTAGCCATTGATACTTTTAAATTATAAATTTTGTTGTGTCCCTGCTGTGCAAACAATGTAGATTACGATTTGAAACGAAGACATTGTTTTACATTATTTACCTTAATTACCCTAAAATAAGTAAGTAATGCTTACAACCTTATTATTTCTTATTAATGGAGACACTGATCATTGGCTTTTGAAAAGTACCTCAATAAGTTCCTATTATTATTTTTTTTTTAACTGAATACGAAAACGAGTGCTTTTTGCTCTGTAACGAAGCAGTTTATCAGATTATAACGTCTGTTTAAAGGAAGTTTTTGAAAAACAAAAGCGATATCGATGGTATAGTTTTCAGTTAACAACTCATACCATAGTAATGTGTCAAATTTTATTATGTTTTTATGTTATTAAATAAATTTCTGATCGTTTCAATTTAAAATTAAATACACATGGACTATTGTTGCGTTTTAGACATATGGCATGGCAAGGTTTCTTTAAACTCGTCAACAATAAAAACAGAGTGTCTTAAATGACCTATTCAATTTTCTCTTTGCCAAGCTCCAAAAAAAAAAAACGTTCACACCATCGGAAAAAATGAAATATACTATGTGGTGTTCTTGTCGAAACTCATTATTTTTTCGGTGATTCGTTTGAAGAGATCAATCGGTTACTTACTGTAATAAGCATAAAACATGTAGTATCCTTCAATACTTCCACTTAAATCATCATCGAAAATGGCCCCAAAATTAGCTTATTATGAGGTAAATTATAAAATTTGACAGGAGTTGCTAGTTAAAATTGTGTGGTATTCAATCGCCAATTTCGATTATTTTAGTTGTTAATCACGTTACATATGCCATACTTTAGGGAAGACATCTCATTGTTGAGGCTTATTTCAAGTTAAATTTAACAGAAAATATGCAATATTTTTGGAAATATTGCAAATAATATCAAGGTACTTGAATCTGACAATGAGACTTTACAATAAAAAATATTTTTGAGGAGGCCTGGTTTAATTTTTCAATGACAATTCACTTTTTTTTATAAAATACTCTCGTATGAAATTGTATGTTTGCATTTCATCAACATTCTGAAAAGTGAATGCCACTGATAAGAAACTTGATTATACAAAATACGAATTAAATTTCAAACTTTTTTTAAAACTAATATAGAGCATAAATAACAAAATTATGTCGCCGCCACACTTCTTAAAAAAGGTTGGAAATCGGAAAGTAAGTTTTGTTTTTCTAAAACATTTGTAATTTAAAGAATTACTATCATCTTGGAAAAGGTATATTTTGGCATTTCAAATACACTTTTAGTGTCTTCCGTTCCAGCCTGGGTCTTTCTTTTGGTTATATTTGTTCGATTGCTTTAGTATGAAAAAATATTTTTTAAATGTATTCTATGTGATGTTAAGAATTATTATAACTTATGTTACAAGTCTGTATTGACTGATGCAAGAAAAAAAATCAAGAAGAACAATTTTAAATTTTGTATAAATTTTCACAAGGAAAAAATGTATTTTGTATAATACTGTATTATTTATGTGACGAAAAAGCTCTTTTCATAACAACAACAATCATTATCATTATAAGCTAGCCACCTTGAATAAAATGTTCCTCTTACAGGTGCTCCAAGAAATAGAAACTGAATGCTTGTAATCTTACAAAATTTCCCTTTACTTGACAACATCGCTATACAATTAACAAATAAGTTATTTTCAATAGACAAGATAGTATGAATAAGTTCATAATAAATTTTATAAAATTTATACCCCCTGCCAATTTTTAAGATTTTAATTTTTCTAAAACCTTTTTGTATAAAATGGTATTTTTAATAAAAATGTCACTTTGTATGATGTAGTTGCAACTATTAACCATTTTTGACGTCACCGACGGTTCAGTTTTAAATGACAATCTGTATGTACTTTTGTATTGTATTTTAGTCTTTATTCAGACGTACATCATTTCTGTGGTAAGGATCAAAGGGTGAAGATTTTTTCTTTTGAGGGATTGTAACCTCCTTAGAAACAGTCTTAGAGAAAAAGGTTATGTAGAAGACCTCCTCTACTTTTTCGTGTTCTATCATCTCGCAAAATATTAATAATTTAATTAATTATGAGATATCGGTACCTATCTGTAGATAGAACATGGACTAAGATCCCTTTACAAACAAAACTTGTTGGATTTTTTTATACTCGAATTATGCTTATAACTTCATCAAAAAAAATGACATCCTGTTAACTGCACCACTGAAAAATATCAATAACGTCATATAACAATAAAACAATAAACACATAAATTAGGTAATAAGTAATCTTCCACTTCCACTTTTTCCAAAAACCTAAAATTTGAGATGTTAGTATATTATTTAGTATGAATCTACCAAAAGTTCAGTTACATTATTTCTCAGCAACTAAACCAAATAAAATTGAAAATTTAGCATTGATTTTAGATTTACATTGTTATTTAGAAATGCGATCTTTGGTATTGACGCAAAATCCTTGGTTCTAAATTTACCACTCTGTTACTCATCTTTTGACGAAAGAAACCGTAAAATAATTTTTGATTGTGACGAAGGGTGAACTTGAAATCCACTCTGTATTTTTTTTTCTTTGAATAAACTCATTGTTGGATGGTAAGGTTTGAGTGAGAGAAACTCAGCCAAAGATGAACCTGTGTGTCTACCAGTTATTTTTGTTAACGTTATTAGTCGTTTGCCGTAACGTTCTCTTTGAAAAATCGATGTTTACACTTGTAATATTTTTCGTCGTCGTGTGTTGTGCTACTTTGTTTTTCTTTGTTGATACTTAAAAGCGACAATAATACTTGCCAAATTGATCTAAGGTGGAGTTGTACTTATTTACTATCACCAAGTTGTCTGTGAATTACTTAGTTTCGTACTCAATTTAGACTGAATTTTGTTGAAATGACCGCCAGACTCCTAGCTGGCGACCATCTCAGCAATTTTATTATCTCTCTGCTTGTGTTATATGCTAGTCAGTTTTGCTAGTGCATAAATTATTTATGATGATTTGTGTTGTAAGTTTAGGTTTTTTTAGGTTGGTACCTACAAATGTTTACTAATGTTTTGTTGGTATATATTGATACAAAAATGTTTCAACAGTCGATTTCCATCAGCATTTCTATAATATGCTTGTTTTAAAATCACACATGAACATTCCAAAAAATGGGCAATGTTTTGTTTTGCAGGGCTACAATTCTTTTTTTTTATGGTGAATACTGCTGATGGTGGTTTGCGTCGAGACGTTTTTGGAAAATTGTTATTTATTAACTTATTTGTAAAAGCAGTATATTGTTTCATAATTAAACGTGCCTTTAGATAATATACTTGTAACATATCTTTTTTGATATTTATCATATTTACATAATAAAAATTATGCAAATTATAGCTCAAACGATTACGCCTTTTATTCGTGTATCCTTGTAAGCCTTAAACTGCCACATGTAAATAGAAGTTTATATAATATTACGTTTAAAAATAGAAATAAAGTGTTCTGTTTCTTTTGTAAGAGAAAAAAATAACACTCTGTATTTATATTTCGTGCCATATATCTGCAAAAATAAAATTTGTTATTATGTTCTATTTTTCTGCGTTCCTTGCTCTCTCTCTCTCTCTCTCGCACACACATTCTCAACAATCTTCCTTGCAGCTTCCATGATATGTTTATTTTTACTCGAGACTGAAATAGTCAACGTCTGCTCTACTAGTCTTAGATGTGTTTGGAATTAGATGTGCTTGCTCCGTTAAGAACATTTCCTTTCGGTTTATATTCTACACTCGCGTTATTTTTAGGAATCCGGCCTTTGCTGCGAAAATAAATTCTAGCTTGGACGTAATATACCGACACGATTTTTGTCCAATATCTCACGTAATACTTCTTTTTATTTCGGAATTAGTGGCCGCTCCTGCAATTCAGCAGGCTCGAATGTGAATAATGGCGCTTTGGGTGTTGGCACCTGATTATTTTCGCCATTCTGTTGCGACGGCACTCGTCAGTCGGCCGGAAACGGAAACTCACTTCGAGATTTTTTTTTGTATAAATGGATATTTCTGTCAAATCATAATAATAATAATCTTGGTCTTATTAAAAAGTATTTAGGAGACGTATTAAACCACTGACCTCTTTATTTGGAGAGTTAAAAACTGATTAAGATCAAAATTTCTAAATAAATTAGTAAACAAAACTTATTACAGTTGTTATTCCAAATTTTTTATCATGATTTTATACCAAATAGAAATAAAAGTTTGTCATGTCAAAGCGAAATTAATCGCAAATACTGAATGGGACAAGATGGTTACATAACTATATCACATGCAGCTAGATTTAATTTGTCTTGTCTAAGTATTTTTTCCTTAAACTTTTTTGGATTTATTTTGTCCTAAATTAGCATCCCAATAAAAAACAAAACAATAACAGTCGCAGTCTTGAATTACCAGACATTTACACAATTTTAACATCAAATATCAAAAAGAATTTAAAAATATTGATAGAAAAGATCTACTTTACTGCATTTTTTAATGTTTTTGGTGAATCTTAAAATAATATAATTGACATTTGAGTATTTTCCTTAAATTTAGGAACATAGACGATCGACAAAGTTTACATGGGTAAATTCCTCAGACGCCTGATACGTTGGTTTCTCAATTCAGTGGGAACTACTGTCAAAGAGAACGACAGAAATTGTGAGAAAGAAATAACATAATATAGTAACAAAAATATTGTTCAAAAAAACGTGCATTAAGTGACATTTTAAATTTTAAATCATTTCTGACAATTGTGTATTCAAGTACAATATAAATAAAGAGAAATAAATATAGGATTACCAAAAAGCCGTGAAAGATTTTCAGTTAACTTTATCTATTTTTGTACTACTTTGATACTCTGATACGTTAGTTCGCTCCACCAATTTCATTTTTTTTTTAGTAATTTATGTATCTATCTTTTTCTGTTTTATTTTTCACTGATAGTCGCAGGAAATTATCTTAGATACCTTCAATAGATGGATTTTAATAATTATTGGAAGGACAAATATTTGCCTAGCAATTGAAGAGAAATTAATTAAAAATAAATAAAACAATGAAATTTCATTTTCTGAAAGAGCTTCCTAGTTCCCGCAAGTGTCAGAATGAAAAATAATGGAGAAAATAGGAAAGTAAATATCAGAATGTAAATATTTTTAAATCAGCTAATGTTTCGAGTGCTTGTCGAGTTGACTTTAACAATCATAAAAAAATAGTAAAAAACAATGAAAATTTGTTAAAAAATTAGGTAAAGAAAATGACAAAAATAATTTTCCACGTTTCATATCAGACTGAATTAAAAAAATTTAAATCTAAGAGCCCAAATAAATGTTATGGTAACAATTAGATGTAATTTTCAGAAAGATTCTTGCAAAACAACATTATTGATTTAATCGTAAGTAGGTAAATTCGGGGCCGGTAAATAATTTTCCATTCTCATTTTATCGATTTTCAAATTTTCGGAATATTGTAATTTTACACATTTTAAGATAAAGAATCAATCAATACGGCAAAATCAAAGCGTAAAAGGAGAAAACAAAGAAGAATTTTAACTAAATCGCTTCTAGCTAATGTTCGTGCGCTAAAATGACAAGTCAGTATATGAAAAGATTAAAACTGTATAAAGTCAAACTTAAAATTACTCTTGTTCATTAAAAAAAAAGTATAAGAGTGTTTCTGCCACTCCAACCAAAGATTCCTTGTTTTCTTCTTCAGTTTTATTCTACTTTTCTTTCATTTTTTTAAAATTTGGACAGTAAAAGTACAACTTGTTAATGTTGAAAACAAGAAAATCGATATTGTTGCATTATTCATTGGGGTAAAAATTTTCACAATAACATTACAGTTGTTACACGGAAACTGAAAGAATAAACATGTATAATAATGGAACAAACTGAAATAAGCAACGGTATTATGATATGAAAGAAATTGTAAAAGGACCATCTAAATAATATAATAAAAAAAAATCAACAAAGTTAAAGGTTGAAAATAGAATAGGAAATAGATAAAAAATAAACAGCGAAAATATATAAAACGAAGCAAACATATATACATTTTACCTTACCAAATAATGGAAGAAACAGTGGAAAAAATTAAAAGAATAACAATAGATAAAAGGGACTTAAAAGGTGCTAGAGTTTACGAAATTGAATACTGGACGTTATACTCGTGTGAAAAGAATATATATGATAATAAAAAAATACTTCTCCAAAATCAGGCATTTTTAATTCACAGTGATCAAAAAGAAAAAAATATAAAAATACGAAGCAACGACGGAATTACTAAAATAATCAGGAAACAAGGACAACAATATAAATTAAAATGTAGAGAACATTCGATATATTGGTACTTTAGAACTTTGAATCAACTTTAATCATATGGTTATTTGACATAAATTAAAAAATTTAAAAATGTTAAGTTAAAAAAAATAGACATTAATTAATAGAGTTCCTATCATGACTTTGTATTTTCAAACTTTTCATTACGGAAGCATTATTTCTATTGAACATACAATTATTTTCTTTATGAGATCAGTTGAAGGTTTAAATTAACTTCAGTTATATTCTATTAGTATAATAATTTTACAAAATTCCTTCAAACCCGCCACTTTACACTTTGTCTAGCGGAAGTTGTAGAGATAGCTAACTGTTTAAAAGAGATAAAACAACGTGCTAAGAATATAATAAATAAATAATTTAATAAAAGTCAAACCACAACTATTATAAACTAGCAAAGCCCCTTGCTTACGTTTTTGAAGACTTATTAAATTCAAAGATAAAATATTTTTTTTATTTGAGAATAAATATATAAACCCCTTTTTTATATCTGCATTTTAAATAGTTTGCTTGATCTATAGATATATTCATTTTATAGAAATTTATATTTATTAGAAAAAACTTAACGTATTAACACTTGGTTAAAAGGCTTTAAAATAAATTTATTTAAGAAAAATTAATTTCTAATAAGTGACCGAAGCTACATCTTAACACTAACAGGAAAATCCACGAAATTGAATGACTGACCAAAAAAAATTTATAAGAATAGATAAGAACTTTTTTTAAATTTAATATTCTGAAAAACACTCCCTTTTAACATAATAATGGTTAAAATAGAGAGCACTTTTAAGATGCACATTTTTGAACAACAAACGAACATTTATTGAAATAATGAAATTTAATTATTGAAATGAAATTATTAAGAAAAAACAAATGTAGGCTGGTGTAAAAATGAGAAAAAAAAAATGTAAGCAATCAAACAAACATTTCAAAATTCGAAACTTAGACAAGGAATGGATTTCGATCCAGCATGATAGAAAAACGTAAATTATTTACATATTCTTACCCATAAAAAAATCTTTCTATGACTGAAAAAAATAATAAAACAAACTGTTATCGAGTTAACAAACATGTAGATATATTCTTAATTAAACTAATTAGAGGTTCCCCGTTACAATCATTAATCATCCTACAGAGATGGTACACTAGAAATTCTTAATATAATTACAGTTGCCTAGAAATACTAAATTTACCGGATCTGTAGCATTGCTTTAACGTTGCCTTAACACGGTCAAAATAAGAGCTTTGGGTACATCATTAAAAAAAAACAATGTGAGTAATGTCTATTTATTTATAAATGAAATGGAATTTAGATGTCTACCTTTTATATAACAAAACATTTTGTATCATTGATGACGTCAACAGCAATTATCAATCTTTTTTTGCTTTCTATAAATTTAAGCGCTGACAAGCACATATTTTAAAGGTAATATCTTCCTTACAATGTCCGCCCTCACTTTCTAGACATAAATCACACGTATGTACCTATGTTTTCATGTAAAACAATAAATAACGATTTATGAATTATTGAACTGGTTGCTATAAAGGTAAATACAAAATTTCTATTATTCTTGATAGATCCGCCGGTGGGATGTAAGAAGTAATTGCAGATTCTCCTGAAATTTGTAAATGCGTAAATACCAACAAGATGCAGTTATGGTAAATAGCAAAAGGATGAAAAGAATTGTAAATTCATCACCCGCTGTGCGATATGGAGAGATCCAAACGAAATAGATTAAGGTGAAACAAGACACCTCCAAGTCACAAAAGCAAGAATTGTGCTCTTTCATTGATTATCTATGCTTGGTATGTAAAAAAAAAACTTCAGAACTGCTTGCAGGCTTCTTACCTTTACTGTCTTTAATAGGAAGTATTATTGTGCCTATTTATAAATCGGAGAACAACACCTGTGCGACATTGGATGAGACGAAAACAGCAATGCACATGAATTTCTGCGTAGCCAAATGTGAAATCGTGACGTATTCAGTTTTACTGAAAATTTTCATTTCAAAAAGGAAAATAAACAACAGAAGAAAAATCAAATTTCGTTAAAGACTATATATTTACCACATTTCTTCGAATGTTTGTATTTAGATCAAAAAAGTATATTTTCATATTAAAAGTAACAACATGTATCTACCTACCAACTGAATACCAAATCCGTGTTTATGAGTCACCACAACCTCATTATTTCAGTAAAAGATCAGACTTCTTTTTTTTTAAATATTCTTAAATTAGACATAAACATTTTTCACATGTAGTCGTTTTTCAAATTATATAAGAATAAAATCATGAATAAATATCTAAACAATTATATTTTTGCAGTTGTTTTGTACTTTTTATTTCCATTGATTTACTTTAATATTTGTGTGTCGCGACCTTTTTTCCTTCAATTTGTCCGCCGTTTTCGATTTTTACAATTTGTTTCACGTTTCTCACTATTTTTTGCCTTTTATAATTTATTATTGTATCTTCTATACACAATGGTATGGTATCATTAAAGAATAAAAGTAGGTACACTTAGGTGAAGTATATTTTCCTATTTTTTCCTTATATCACCTATTCATAATTGGGGAAATCATAAAATTTTACACATGACAGTAATTTCATAACATTTTTAAACAATGGTTGCTTCAGGGAAGAAAATCAGAAAATAACTTACGAAAATGACACAGTTACAAAAAAGGAAGTAAATGTTATTATTGCAGTTTAGCAAGTAAAGTGTAAAATTAACACTAGTCAATATGGAATCGCTATGGAAACAATTATTGTTAACAGTAGTTTCTATAGCGATTAGTGTTAATTTCACATTATTTGCCTAATTTACTATGTGTATAAACCCATCATTAGTTTTCGCATTTTGAAATATTGTTGAATTAACTTATAAACGCAATTCACACTTTACAGAGTCATTGCGAGTGTGAGCACGACTTAAGACATTAAAAGAAAAATGAAAGATATTTTAAGTGTCATTTATTTCAAGTAGATGAATAAATTAATGGGACATTGGCATCTCTTTTTAATGGTGAAATTTATTAACAAAACTATAAGATAATACATGCTCTTTTTAAAGATAAGTAGACAGAATTCATGTAACAAAAATAAAATGGAAAACGTAAAACAAATCAGTTCTTATTTAATTCATCAACAGAACATTTTCGTGGAATGGGGTAGTTAATAATATTATTTGACAAGTTAATAACGAAACAATTTTCCATTGTTGTTATCAATCAAAAATTTCTCGGAAAGAAGACGTGAAGATGGCAGTTCCATAGTTGGCAGTAAATATTTCATTTCGTTTATTAACTCGCTTATTTAGTGATTTCCAATGAGCTCATTAAATAAGAAAGCTGCGGTAATTGCACTTTTTTGATAAAAAAGTTCTTCATTTATATGTAATCAATAAATCCTCCGCACGGTCGGTTTTCATCTGGTCTAATTAGTGTTCGATTTTACCCAAGAGAGACAGCTTGTAATTGTTAGAAAAATAGCCAATAATTAAATGTCAACGAAGGCATTTTTCATGGCGCGCCATTACGCGTTAAGGCTGTAATAATTACAGTGAAATACATTATATAAAATGACAAATAATTTTTAATTAAATACGTGTCCTTAATACCAACACGTCTAGGATCGTGTGACAAAGTAAAATAAAATTTTATTTGTTATATTAAATGCACCGCATAGCATTTAATAACAATAAGCAATGAATCATTTCTTAAATGGTATCGAGTGCAGAATATTAACACTTCTTTAAGGGTATTTAGCATTCATTCATAGTCCCGCTGAACCATCGGCACGGTTCCACTAATCATCGGTACGCAACAAGACTGAATATTTCTAAGCAATCAACACCGTGACACAATTATTATTATTACGATAACACCCACTTCCGCTTTTTCAGCTACTCTTAATCATCAATGTTTGTTTTGACATTTTTCGATTGTTGCTAACCTTTTACTAAAAAATACGGAGTGTTCAAACTGAAATTCCCACGTATTTCCATGGGTTACACTCACGTTACGTGCCATGAAGCCTTTTATTTTATTCGAAATATTTGTTAATAGTGTCATATAATTCACAAAACTCAAGGATAATGTAATTTTTCCTTATTTCCCCAGGTATGTGATGTTGGTTACGAATTTGGCAGTTCGTAAATTGCAACGGCTTTTTTGATGACATATTTGTCTCTTTTTTGGAAGTTCTTGATTCCGCGATATTTTGGAAACCCCCATCAGAACAAAATGTTGTCGAAATAATTAATGCCAAGATATATGTACTTCATACAGTGAAGGACAAACAAATGGAATAAATTCATTAAAATCAAAACAAATTACTTTTCGCAAAAATTCTCAGACACGTCAATTTTATTTCTTAAAAGCACACGTTCCTATGCAAAATTCA
>QDEB01086946.1:0-12873 GCA_004193795.1 Asbolus verrucosus
AAGATTCATAGAACGGAAAATTTGAGATAACGTTATTTGAGGTAAACTGTTATAGTGTATTTAATAAGCTTGCCCATTGACTATTTGAACTGAAAAGTCAAAGCTTTCATAAAATTCTACGCAGTATCTCTAAAACATCTAAAACTCCGAAACACTTAATACCTTACCTTATTTATGCCACAACAGAAAATAAAAACCAAGCTACAAAAAGAAAAAACTGAAAGCATGTGACACGAAAAAGTGAAAAATTCATCATTTGATAAGGAGTTATTGATAAGCGAATTGGAAAGAATTATGAGGTCGAAATTCAACTAACAAAACGAGAAGAATATTTTCCCCTATGTTTGGGTTTATATCCAAGTTCTAAAAATATCAGAATAGCATCATGTTTCTTGTATAAGAGATATTTTTCAAGTCTGTGTTAACTATAATTCCAAATTATTAAATGATGAATATTTTCATTGAAAACTAATTAATTAATTCAAAATGGGATGATTTAAACCGAAGAATACTTTAAAAGAGTTAACAACTTTCAAATGTTCTTCTAGGCGCTGTAACTCTTCGACAAAATATAAATTGAAATAGTAATTTCTTAAATCATAAAAGCTGGTGTCAAAAGCATTGAATTTCATACGAACATTATTATGAAACGTCAAAATCACAATATTTAAATGAGGTCCTTCGCAGTAATATACTACAATACAAAAAAGAAAAAATTGTGGATGTTAAACTTTATATTTATTATGTATTCATATTTTAATTGTTATTAATTATATATCTTGTTTCATCAATTAATGTCTTCTATTCGCAACGTCTTGACTTTTAAAAGCTAGCTTTGAACCACGGTACTGGTTTACACGTGAATATGAAATGAAAGTAAAATGTATTTTATATTTGACAAATATGCAAATAAGCAAAGAAATAATTAAAATATAATTTCGATAAATTTGACAATTTCTTGGCACTTCCTTCCACTTCTACCATGGCGACTGCCATAAAAATAATTGTGGAATTGGTCAAAATTACATTTACTATCTGCTCTTTTCGAATTTTATTGGTTATCTTCAATAAATTTCTTGGTAAATTTAATGCTTACACATTTACCTCGAAATGTGTAACTCATGCATTCGAGGAGAGATCACGATACCAAAACAGTCCATTCAATTAGTCGATATTTTCTGGTTGTTTGTTTCATTAGGTACTGCTGTGTTATCGGCAATGCGACACGTTGAAATGGCGCACTGTTCGAAAAGAATTATTACAATATTTCTAGTTCTGTTTCGTTGCATTACATTTCAACGTAAAACGTGCATTTTTGAAGCTCCAAAATATGAAGTTTTAAATAATAACATGATATTCACTGGCATATAACCTAATTCTGAGAATTACAATGTTGCATCGATTGGTCTGATTATTCAATTTATGAAAAACAGTTTTATCAGCTATTTTCTAATAAAACCGTTTTAGTTTTTTTACATATAAAGACAAAAGTATAACAGAAATTTGTATCTATTAATCTAGAAAAGAAACTGATCCATCAAAACGCTATTTTGCACATACATTGATTCTTGTCAACAACAGTAATTCTAAAAACGAGTGCACTTTAATAACTGCATATACCTATATAGCGGAAACTTACTAGATGTGATGTAAACGCTGAATGGTTGTCAATACAAAGTACGAAATGCTTAACTGAAGGTTTACAACCCATTCAATTTTAAGAAATTTCATCACCATAAATTGTAACTGGGTTTACCCAGCCATGCTAATTTCATTGAAACGGAACAAAAGGGGCATTAAGTACCGAATTAAAAGACTGCCTAAAATCGTAAATTTAGCCAGCAATGAAACAGATCCCAAAATCAAAAACTATTTTGTTCGACATAAAAGGAGTTCAATATTGATACACCCTTTAATGTGATGATGTTGCAGGGTACAGAGTATGGGGTTAATTTGATTCTTTCAGTCATTATTCTGCTTTAATCGTTATTCTGTATATTCCAATAAAGCACAAGCACAAATGTGTTGTTGTATTTGTTTAACAAGAGCCATAAGATCAGCGAAGTTGAGTCTTCCATCGAATTAACTAGACTAAGTATTTAAGAGTTTTACACGCTTGTTTGTTCCAATCATTGATGATAAACACTAAAACGCCTTAGAAGTTTCCCGGGAGTTCATAAACTTTACTTACTGAAATAGTGAAAAAAAACTTCTATAATAACAGCTGACATATTTATGAGCAAAAAAGTTCCTCAGCAGCGCCATTTAGTTGCAATAGAAGCTGTTTAAAAAATCTCACTTAGCAATTTCTTTAGCTCACTTAAAATGCAAAAACACGTACATACCAATATTATAAATTCAGTTGTGCCAACTCCGGTAATGTTTAAGAGAATAGTTCTGTAACTGAAGTCGAAAAGTAGCGGTAATAAATTTTTGTGGAATATCCTGCGCCATTACCGTCGTAATTTTGCTTAATTTACATAGCAGACCGCTAAAATTACCTAAAAATCCGCCATACCGCCAAAATTTATGATAGACGTAACATGTTGATGCAATCATTTTGATAAAACAAGCCGCGCGACATTTGGTACTGATGCACCAAATGTGTCTGGGTCGTCGAAAAGTGGTTCCAAGTTTTATCAAATTTTCAAGCTGAAATAAGCCATTTCGCATTGTTAGTACCTAGTTAATAAAAAAGTTCGTAAGGGCTTCTTTTCCGGCACGGTCCATTCGGCATGTTCGTCGTCGCATGCAAACAGGCCCTTAAACGCAGAACATCGTCAAAACAACGGACTACTACAAATATAACAGTTTGAAATGAAGACATTATCCTGAAGCTAATAGGTGACTGGCGCATGAGGCTTCGAAACATTATAACCTTAATTAAGGCATTTACACGGAAGTGTATTATTAACTAAAAGCCACGTTTCGCGTCCACGAAGCCAACTCAAAAGAACTCAACCCCCAATATCCGATATAGATGGAATATAAATAAATCTCTTTTATACAGCAACAGAATTTCAAATGCTTACGCTCGAAAACTTGGTATTCGATAAGAATGGAAAAATTCAAACATATCTCGAGGTATTCGGGTGCTAAATATTAAGATATCCACGCAGAAGGTTTTATACGGTCCCATCGCTTCAATAACTAATAAATTTACTTGACAAAAAAAGAGGATCTCAGTCCTAAAATTTCGTTTTTATATCGTCTTTTCCACTTAGAAGAAAATTTAAATTCATAGCCGTCCCCCATATTTCCTCAAATTTTTTTCATTTTAATTATCATTCTTTTTCTGTAGTTGTTAATAGGCTGTTGTTCGTCTTTTATTCGCATCTCTGCTGTACACTTCTTTGTTTCTTTCAGATCCATAACTTTGGTTTCACACTATGTTATACTTTTAATAACGTTATTATTTTATCTAACATAAAACTCAACCAAGTCTGACGTACTCTATAATTCACAGTTATGCTTTTGGTTTTATTACTTATGACTTCTTTTATGCTATATATTCTTCATTATTATGTGGAAAAGTGTAAATTAAATAACACAATTTATAACAATCAAAATATATAACGTTTTTGCACTTTTTTGATGATTTTGATGATATTCCTATACAGGGTCTCTCCGGTTGTTACGTAGGGACAATAATTTTAGAATTTAGAAATAAAAAACATAAAATACGCAAGTACGTATATTGACATATTTATGCGACAGTCTTTTCTTATAGCGAATCCCTTTTCATTTTTGTTAAAAATGAGTATTTTCTAAATACAAAAACTCAAAAATCTAAATACAAAACTCAAATTTTTAGGTTAAAATTAAATTCTATCTCCAAAAAAAAAAAAAAGAAAAAATAAGGTCACAGCTTCATTTTAACCAACCTGAACATTCAGGAGACTAACACAGCATTCCTAGAACATCTTCAAGTTAATAGATGTGTGATGATGAACATATATAAAGTTACATATTTTCCAATGTCTATTACATAATTCTCATTTTGTTATATTTCTTTGTGCGCTTACAGAAGATTCGATTTATAAATTTCAATACATTTTCGCCCAAGTAAACATTAAGCTAACCTATTTTAATTCAATGGACTGAGTTCAAAACTACAGATGTTTATAACAACGTACCACTAATTGTTTCGAGTACTTCACAATCGCAACAATAATTACTATGTTTAAACATGTCGAAACTTGGAGTGTTTAAAGTCCCATTAATACGATGAATATAGGGGGTTAAATAACCTTTATGACCTAGTATTATATTATATATCACAAGCTCCTCACTACCCGGCACGGCCATCAGGCCGGATGTTCACACATCATCGCGGATATCGATATCAAGTGATGATAATTTTAATGCAGCATAATTACCGCGGTCTTACCTCATTATAATTACCATTTTGATGTAGTTGAGCGCCGATGTTCAATGTTTGATCTATGTTAAGACATTTTCTGACTATATGACATGAACATAATAATATCGGCGTTTGAATTTCAACAATTCTTTTAAATTTAATGTGTTTATATTACGTATTAAAGATTTCGTTATTATACCGACAGCTGAAATAACTAACGGTAAAATTAACTTTTTTTTCAAGATTCTATAAATATTTAATTGCAACCGAAATTTGTACATATTTATCAATTTTTGGTTGTAGGTCTGTAAGAGGTTGTGTGAATTTGGTATAGCAATATCTAAGAGATATACCTGTCGATTCTGTCTATCAAATACCAGATCTATTGGCGACGATAAAACAGTGCTGTTCCAATACAGCTTATAGTTATCGTTTTCCAAATAACTACTAGGTGTATATTGATAGTATGGTTTATGATCTTGTATAAATTATATTTCAAAGCCAGTTGTTGATGAATAATTATATTTTATTATTATTATTATTATTATTATTAACAATTATTTTAAAAAATTATTGCTCAATTGTGTCAATAACATTGATAATATCACTGAAACAAATACTTATCACATCAACAACCTA
The DNA here is from genome assembly GCA_004193795.1 of Asbolus verrucosus. Classification (NCBI taxonomy): domain Eukaryota; kingdom Metazoa; phylum Arthropoda; class Insecta; order Coleoptera; family Tenebrionidae; genus Asbolus; species Asbolus verrucosus. The sequence goes on from QDEB01086946.1 coordinate 5,003, forward strand.
AGAAACATTTTTATGTTAATTTTAAAATAAACAAGAAAAGAAAGATAAAATCCAGTAATAATATTTAATTATTTCTACAAGTGCTCAATGTGACGTAACAATTCTAAATTAAAATGAGCTTATTTTTACAAAAAAGTTAGTTTTCATTAATCAGGCACCAAATTTAATTTCCTTTTTCTTTTTGAAATAAAATTGAACAATTTTTTAAAATGCAACTTACAGAAAAAAAACTGAAAACGCTAAAGTGAAATTTAAAAATAACATGTTACTAAGGGTTCACTGCATTCGTATACATACAGACGTTGTGAAGATGATTTTTGATTATTATATTCGAGTAGGGTATAACTTTTCCAACGTTATAAGTTAGTACTGATGATACCGAGTGACCGACCATTGATAGATGAGAATTTTTTTATTAGGTTGGCTGCAATTTTAAATTTTTATGTTGGCATTACTAATCTTCAAATTCAGACATATCAAAACAAAAGTAAAACAAAACCTGNNGCAGTTCACGTTAATAAAACTTATTTTTTTGCAAAATTTTATTAACTATATCAATTGTAATCGATAATAATCTATAATGTTTCTACTCTGATTTCTACTTTGCATCTAATCTGTCAAAAGCCTAACCTAAAAATCTAAATCTTTAAAAAATGGACACAGTTTAAGTTATTATGCTATTAACTAGGAAACATAAATTCCAGCTTGTTTCTTGGGAAATTTACTAAGGCTGATTGATTAACGAAGTTTATTGGAGTACTGCTGTACTTAATTACCAGAGGAAGAGTTCCATCCGTATTATCTCCTTTCCAACAACAACGTCTGTCCTTTCCCTAGTTCTCCTATTTCCGATACATGAAGTATCTACAAACTACTCGGTATAAATTTGATACTTCAAAGTAAGATCCTCTATTTACTTTAGATATTAATAGATTCTCGCGGTATTTCGTATGCAAATATTCGTTTATGGATACATTTTAGAAATTCCTGTTTCTTAATATTCCAATACCTCTCGTACATTTTCTTTATTTAAATTCCATAATTCAGTTTTCCGTTTTGAAATTTCATCGTTATTTTTCACTATCCTTCTTTGGTTATGCCGTTCAATGAAGCAAAAAATTCAAATCTATCTGAAGTAGTAAATGTCGGGAGATGCGCACAGAAAATTATGTATAGCCTCTGCTTTAATAATTAATATCCTGGGGAAAACGCCTAATATTTTAAATTGACGCTAAAGAGTCGTCGATTTTCCGGGGAAAACAGAGAGAAAGTTAAACTTTCTTACGCAAATTATGACTAATAATCTCGTCGCCCCTATAAAGGAAAGACACTTTAGAGCCGGTCCCAATTCTACCGTTTCTCTGGTTGTTATGCACCTCTCCGATATTTTAGAACTGAGGAAACTTACGACACCAATTTGGAACTTTATTCTGCAGAACTTATATAAAAAGAACACGCACACTTTCAATGTACTATTTTCCCTGGAACATATGCGTGTGCGGTGGGCGAAACAAACGAACCGTGAATGTGGAATCGTCGTCCTTCGGTGGTTGATTGAGCATCTTCTGCCCTGTGCTTTTTGGCGACACGTTCTTATTCTTCCGCTATATTCGACATGGGTTGTTTGCCACGGAAAATGACATGTTTACTGCGAATACGCCTAAGCCCACCGCTACCGCTTGAATAAGAAGTTGAGTTAACAACATCGCTTCCAGCCGCTATTTCCGAGGGGCTTCTACCATACTGTGAAGAGGCCAGAGAATACTTTAGAATTGCCTTGAATTACTTGGAAGCTGTTGCAGGAACAACTGCAGTACAATATATGTGAGATTTCAAAAAGTTTTTGTATTTTTACAAAAATCCAAAATGGTCACTGTGTTGAATTGACATGGAATTATCCTATATAAAACAAAATGCGGATAGATGAAAAATTACTCCCAACCTGGGAATATCTGCAGTGGGTATGGACTTAACAATACTTCTAGAAATTTCTGTTTAGTGAGAAAACCCTCGGCAATTATCTTGAAGAGATTCACAACATCCCAATAATATATTTTCGAATAACGTACGCCGTAAAAGCACCACATAATTCGATATAGAGCAGAGTTTAGAACAGTCGATATCGATAGAAGAACTCATTAAGGTGCGTGTATATTATATTCTCATCCGAACGCAGTCATTCCCAATGACTTTAAGTGTATAAAACGATTTCCCTCATGTGTGTTTATTACCCGGTGTCGACGAGGCACATAAAAACCCCTCGCATAAAACGACCCTTTTCGGCCGATCTCCATCTTCCCTCGCACAGTCTCCGCGGTTCCACGATCAGATTTAAGCGGAAGAAATATGACATGATTGCCATTGATGGTATTAATTTGAATGTTAACGATCTGGACAGATGCCCGGAGCGCAATAAAAAGCCTGCGGCGTAATTCGGGGCTAAAATATCACGTTCGAGTGTCAACGTTTCACCAGACGGACACAAGACTATTAACTTTATCAAGCAAATTGCTTGCACTCATTGCAGAAAACGACTGTGTCACGATAGCACTTTATCTCTCATTGTTTCTTTTGCGACAGTGTGAAAACTTGGACGTGCCGCCGTTTTTCATGTCAGCTACATTAGACCCCGGTGCGGGAAAAAAACTTAAGAAGGGAAAATTTCACGTGAGATACATGCTTTCAATGACCTTGTCATATTTTATTGCTTTGGGTTCACTTTATCTTACTTCAAACTGCCCGCCGTTCAATAAATCCACCGAAAATTAAATCGGATATATGGGCGTGAAAAACCAATTGAACACCAGCAACTTTTTATTAATCCGCCAATAATTTATTGGCTGCTTATAAAAACGCTTTCAGAACACAAGAACTTCGGATTGGGAGAGCGTTCATTCTATTATATTGTGTATGAAAGAAAGCGAGTTAGAAATGGTGGATGCGCCGGGATCGAGGAATTGCAAATTTAATATGTTATTAAAACTGCTGGAAATTTCAATCAATTATTGATAGTACGATGCAGATCCACTGCTGCATTCAAATAAACTTATTACTGGTATTAAACCATTCTGGATTTTACTGCCGGTACAGCGAGAAATGCAAAACTTTATAAAATGACAAAACAGAAAAAATGTATTTGTAAGCAGTCAGTTTAAGTGAAAAGAATTTTCCATTTACCTCGCAACTATTTCATTTTAACTAAATCAACTAAAAACAAGAACATACTCCATACCATACTCCATGCTCCATACTTTCAACAATCTCTGATAGTAAATATACAGTCGAAGAATGTGATGAATATTGCAACTTAACCTTACTGCACGTTATCAAAGGAGTCAGGAAACAAGATCTCTAGAGCACTTTTTCAACAAGAGTTTTATTGATCATAAGCCATATAAGACCAAATGAAAACGCTCAGAGTGTATGAGTTGGTGAGTATAATTTATCGGTAGATAATCACACTTTTTTTCTGTAATTCACATGATGAGTCAGTTATATGTACCATGACCCATAATTCGATGTTTTACCAAAGAGTGTAAAAAATTGTGGAAAAATGAAACAATTTTTTTTTTTTAATTTTTAATCTTACAAATAAGAATTATAGGCCAAGGAATACTGAAATTAACTCAACCTGTACATAATACAAGCTACATAGGAATATCCAAAAAAAGCTAAGTCGGATCGAAACTAAAAGAAAAGTCTGAAACATTAGTAATTGGTAACAGTTATCAACAAGCAAATGTAGTTTTATTATAAATAAAAAAGCCAAAACACCAATTGAAATTGAAAAACACCAACTGAATCTACTATTAAATAAGTTGAAAAACAAAAAAATTGATAAAAATGATTAAAATTTGTTCTTAAGAGAACTTCTGTATTTATTGTAATTTTCTGTGTTGGTGGCCATACTTTTTTTATTTATTTATTTTTTTTGTATTTCGAGATTGAAACTTTTTTGTTTTAAGTTTATAAGGATTTTAGGAAGAAAACTGCCATAATTTTCCATAGATTTGTTCTTGTTATTGTTAGACTAAAATAAATGGAGTACAATGAATTCGATTCAACAACACTGAATAAATTATATTAAAATTAAATAAAAAACCGCCAGAGGTTGTAAAACTGCCGTTTATTTACTTTCTTTTCATATATTAACTTACATAAATAATCCAACACCAGTGACTCAACTTTTATCCGATTTGCATGTTGATTTCATGAAGAATGATCGTATCTTACTGCCAGAGCAAAAAATATGAAGATCTTATTTCAGAAAGTTTTATTCAAATTTGTTTTTACAATCTGAATTCACTTTGCTAACATAAAATTCTGGTTTGGCAAATATTTTCGCTGTTATCGATTTTGTGCTTCACGGAATTTATTAATTTTACTGTAAATTTATTTTAAAATGCGAATCGTTTGAATTCCATATGGAAAAGTGGGAAAGAAATATCGAAGTTGATCGTGAGATTTATTGGCATGCTGAAAATTATGACTACCGAAATATCCATGTAAATCAGTGACGATTGAAAACATTAATCCTTCATTTCATTTAGGTATTTCTCATTTTAAAGAATGCATTTTCAGTTTGATATTTGCAAGCGACTACTTCTTCATCAAATATTCAACGTTCCACAGTAAAATTAATGTCGTTCCGAACGATGCAATCCTTCTTCGGTCAAGAAGTGCAACAGCACTTTGTAAATTGAAAGCTCGAGGGCACGTATACGGTTTTACAAACAGCAGTTCACTTTATAGTTTGCTCCGCTAAAAAGGTATCTATATGTTGTATTGATTATTATATAGGTCTAGTCTACGGTCTTTTTGAAGATCAATGACCCAACGTGAAAATCCATGTTCGCTTTATTCTATTACCTTGTAAATCCATTCTTTGACCGCCATTTGAAACGCTTTATTGAAATGTCGCCGCCTGCAGTTACTGAAACCCTGATAATACAATGGCCAAAAATATTGTGGGGATATTAACTTTTTACAATATCCAAGTTAAAACCTATGTCGACACATTAACAGATGGCAGAAGTTAGCAAGCAACGTGTAAACATTAAAGTGTTCATCAGATCTTTGCTGTTTCAAGACAAACTTTGAAGGCTCACTATATGGCTTTCATAATCCGGGTAGCGTATTGTCGATGAGCCATTATATGAAAGAACTTGGTTGGTCGGGACCACCTCTAAGATATTGTGATGCACAGTTTCACGAAATAAAATAGAAACATGAGAAACATCAGTGGAACAGTTACAGGGCCGAATCAAAAACTTGGGTGGACCTTTTAATTTGCCTAATTAGTCCACAATCATTTTTGAACAGCAAAACAGTTTGCGTATACAATACATAAAAAGTGTGTCCAAAAAGGGCCACTCATTTTTCAAAGATATTCGGTTTTTTGACCAGTGTCCTTTTTAATCGGATAGTCGGACGTGTAATTCGAGATATACCGTGCAAACTGACGGTATTTTTTGAATGGCGCCAGTGTTTACATGCAAAATTAGCACGAAACCTGATAAAACAGAACATTCCAACACTGCGACATGATCTATACTACGTGCACGTAAATGTTCAACGAGATATGTCCAGAATTACGCCAGCAGTGAAAATGTTCACGGTAACTCATTTTAATGGAAAATTTATTCAACCGTCTCCCCTTCGACAACCAGGCCATTCTTTTAAACATTCACCCGTGTTATTTAGATTCCGGGTTCTTCAGAGTTCCAACCGAACTAAACTTAACAAATCCTTCCGCCACCCCTAGCACAACATTCTGCATTAATAACTCACGCAAGACGGAACCGTATTTTGTACAAACTTTATATATTCTTGTATGGCTGTATACTCGAGAAGCTTTAGAGGAGAAGATATTTCCGGTGATCATGTGAAACTGGCAAGGATAATTCGCATTTTTCCGTTCTTTTATTGTAAAAGACATAAAAATAACGTAACATTGTAGCAGATGACCTTACAGAAGATGTATTGACCTTAGAGACGTTCTTATGCATAAACATCAACACCTACACCATCATTAAATTAAGAGTGTCAAACATCTCGGCGTCGTCAATCGTAAATTTCCTTACAACGAATCGATAATCATCTTTCGCGATCAAGTGTCACGCTTAATGGACATTACATACAAAATTAATGCCCAGAAAAAAATAATATAATACCTAATCGACCTTCGATTCAGGTTCACTGACCATAAAAAAATGTTAAAACGAAAGTTGAGAAGTTTGTCGTATCGTTTTAAAATCTCCAAGAATTTTGTTATTCCTGTAATAAATACATCAGAAAGTGGCTAAGGTAAATGATAAATCGTTTAGTCACTGCTGGAACACTTCTGAACTGTCTTGCATAATTCAATATATTTAATAAATTTACAAAATATTGTTCATCTAACCCAAATATGTTTTTAACGTCAGTGTTATAAATACACGAATAGAAAACCGTTAAAACTATAGTAGTAATGTTACAACTTTCATCGCAGTAAATAACACCACCTATTCAACATCAGAAAAAAAAACAGCACTCTTTTGTTAAGAAAACAAATGGATAGATTCTCTCGCATTCAGCTTTTTTGTTGGTAATAAGATTTGGTTTAGCACTAAAGACAAACTCCACATCATATAATTACTTAATGTTACACACGAAAAGACTGTCTACAGAACTTCTACTTCGATATTATGTCACTCGAATAATGTTCCATTATGTAATACCATGCAAGGAAACAACCTATCTGCATTTCTGCGAATTCATTTAAGCTAAAGAGAGGCGAATGTTGCATAAAAGCCGTATTTTCAAATAGAAAATAACCATCTGAGTTTCAATGTGAAATATCTTTTGATATTATCTGGTGTCATCTGTACAGAATAAAGACGAGCAATTGAAAAACGTCAAGAAGGCAGGACCTCAACACACTGTTTTCACTGATTCCGTCAGTCAACTGCTAAATAAAAATTTCCCACTTCGACCTTTTGTTCGAGACAAATACAGTATTTAGAAACACCACACTGTATTTTTTATTACACAAGTTTCTTTTTTCAACAATTCTTCTGAAGCTTTGTGAAATCGATATAAAGACAGTAGCGTCGCCATTATTTACCCAATAAACCTGCGCAAAAAAGTTTATTTGTTTGGGTTCTAGAAAGTTTTGAATGTGTGCAACCAATAAATATAGCTGTATTGAAAAATGGCGTATCTCCTCATCCAACAAATGAATTAGTGAGGTTTATTGCTGGTTTATTTTACAGCGTGGTGTTTTGAAATTTGCTACTTTACGATTCCAACTTTACAGCCAGAAATTTTTACTTCATGACATTCTTTTTTAGGACATAAAAAATAAGAAAGGAATATTTTCATACATATTTTCACGAGATAATTTTATTACAGATCAACAATTATCTTGAGTAATTTAAAAATTAAAAAAAAGACTTCGTTTAATACTAAGTAAATCAATTGCCATCATTATTGCCATATTTTTAAAATTAGGAATTTACCGACGAAGAAATTAATAGCAAACAGTTACCAAATTGTTATTTTCTCAAATTCACATTAACCCGTATCCAACTGCACCATTTTAGCGCACGAGCATTAGCGAGGAGCGCTATTGATCTTGTCCATGTGACTCGCTCGCTCGCTCGCTCGCTCGCTCGCTGGTGCTCTAGGACATCACACCGATAGCGTGAGAACGGTTTGACCTATCGAGTTCAAATTTTGTGTACGAATTCTTTGTCAAATTGTTAGATCTAAGTTCGTTAATGGGCAATATAGCTCAAAGGGTTGTGGGGGGTGCACAGCCCCCCTTCATTATTAATTAAGATAAAACGATGAAATTTTGTCAGTTTGTTACAAATATCGAGTGGAGGCAA
>QDEB01086959.1:0-11139 GCA_004193795.1 Asbolus verrucosus
TTTTTTAATTGTGCCAACATTATAAAAAAAATGGTAAAAACAGGCAATGGTAACGTGAACATAACAGATCTGAAAACCCCGTCACTTTCGTACATTGAATGTAAATTTTCGGGAAAAATCGAATTTTTACGAATTAAAAATCACTTAACAAAACAGATTCCTTCATTAGAATCACCGTTTGTAAATTCAAAAAAAAAAGCGTCAACGACTGAAAAAAAAGGCGATTTTTCTCCATTGACCAGCTTTGTGGACGTCCTCAAGTGACGTTGACCCGGACTCACCATATTTTGCCCAATCAGCCCATCAACAACTAAAGTTGAACCAGAGCCGGTTACAAAATTGACCAACCAAAGAGCGACCAAGACGCACGTGACGTCATCAATTCGCCAAACAGGAACCAAGCCCAATCGAAATCGCCTAAAAGCGATTGTCTGGAGGCGCTTCGCGATTCTGCACCCGAAAATCGAAAATAAACCCGCAGATACTTCGGTCTCTGCGAAGACGTCATGTCGAAGCTTCCACCAACCTCCACGAACCGCCAATGTCCACGTTGGAGGCCCCATTTCGAATGTGGCGCCGAACCGCCGGTGACGTCATCGCTCACGTGACGTCGGTCGAGTCGCGTTGTGGTTGTGGCAGAAATGGCGGACGATAAAAATGTGGAGAAGACGATTTCAGAAGACTTGGTGGTCACCAAGTATAAAATGGCCGGAGAAATTGTTAACAGTGAGTTTCGCACATTTTTTCTATGGAATGTCTTGTAACCCCAAAAAATCCCACTCGAAACTCGCCATTGCGAAGGCCGCTCGTGGCCATATGGACTGGGTTCTTGTAGGAGAGCCATGTGGTCTTCGGCCCCCCCTTCCGACTATCACAGCTTCTTCATATCATTCCCTCCGCTTGTTGCTTGTTTGTTTGATTGATTTTCGGCGGCGATGTAATGCGAGTACCGTCGCGCATAACCAACGTGCTGACTGCGTCTGTTTTAGGAATCCTGAAGCAAGTCCTGGAGAAGTGCACCCCCGAGAGCTCGGTGCGGGAAATCTGCGAGTTCGGAGACCGACTGATCCTCGACGAAACCAGCAAAGTGTTTAAGAAAGAGAAAGAACTCAAAAAGGGAATCGCGTTTCCGACATGTGTCTCAGTCAACAACTGCATCTGCCACTTTTCACCGATCGCGAGCGAACCCGATTATGTCTTGAAGGACGGAGACATGGTCAAAGTGTGAGTTTTGTCGGCCAAAACTGTACGAATCCACTCTTGCATGATGAATTCACAATTCCAATTGATCCCTCTGAACGGTGTGATTACACATAAGATTTCTGACATTTCCACCCCCGATGATTCCGTTGAGTAGTTTGCGATAAAAAATTGACAAAATCGGCTTTTTCAGCGACTTGGGGGCGCACATCGACGGCTTCATCGCCGTGGTCGCCCACACCGTCATCATCGGCGTTTCCAGCGAGCAGAAGACGGTCGGGAGAAAAGCGGACGTGATGTTGGCGGCACATTACGCTTCCGAAGCGGCCCTCAGGTTATTAAAACCGGGCAATGAAACCTATGCAATCACAGATGCAGTACAAAGAGTAGCCGAATCGTTCAACTGTAAACCGGTGGAAGGCATGTTGAGTCATCAGCTGAAACAATTCAAAATCGACGGCGAGAAGACCATCATCCAAAACCCGAACGAGGCCCAGAAGAAGGAGCACGAGAAGTTCGAGCTGGACAAGCACGAGGTTTACGCCATGGACGTCCTGATAAGTACGGGAGAAGGCGTCGGAAAGGAGGGCGACAATCGGGTCTCCATCTACAAGAAAACCGACGAGACGTACCAGCTGAAGCTGAAAGCTTCGAGGATGTTCTACACGGAAGTTCGGTCCAAACACGGGAACATGCCCTTCAATCTGCGCAGTTTTCAAGACGAGACGAAAGCGAAGATGGGCGTCGTCGAATGCGTTAAAAATAAACTTATCGAACCGTTCCAAGTGCTTTATGAAAAACCAGGTATGGGTTGTCAGGTCGGGGCAGGCGAAAGCTGACGTTCTGTTTGCAGGCGAGTGCGTCGCCCATTTCAAGTTCACGGTGTTGTTAATGCCGAACGGACCACACAAAATCACCGGGCTGCCGTTCGATCCTGAGCTGTACAAATCAGAGCACTCCATTAACGACCCACAAGTCCAGTCGATACTTAAGAGTTCTGCTAACCCTAAAGCTGCCAAAAAGAAAAAAAAGAAGACGGAAGGGGATGTGGACCAACCCATGGAAGTTGAAGCAGTAGCTTAATATCAAGGTTTTATACATGCTGATCTTTTTTCATTCGACACTTCGTATTATTTTACAATATAACGCTAAGTTTTGTAACCATTTTCAGTTCTTTTTTATTTACTCCGCATTTTGGAACCTAATTTTCGATAACATTTTTACATGTGGTTGTCACACATTATATTGTCCTAAATATAACACTGTCCCTTTTAAATAAAAATGAAAACTACACATAGCAAGTGTTAAATTGTTAACTTTAATAATTATTATTAGATTTTATATTGCTATGGTGGCAATATGATGAATAAAGTGTTTGGTATTTTGATCCAATTTTTATCTCCTCTCCACCATTCTTTGTAAAATTTGGTGACAAATGTACGCCAAGAGTAGCATAACAGGGTAAGAATTATTACTATTGTCACAGTTACTAAATAATTTTGTGAGCAGTAACGTGAAGTTTAAAGTATTTAAAAACTTTGTCTTCAAATTGCATTGGGGCAAAAGCAACAGTTACAACAAACACTTTTAACTTTGGCTGGTGTAATAAGGTAATTATAATTCTATATTTTTTTAACTGAAATTGGAGTTTTTCTTGCCCTGTTAGTATTTTGTAAAAATTGGGTATATTTATATAGCTGTGTGAGTCGAGCTGTACCGCTTGCGTAAATTATACGGATTTGCAGCCGGTTTCAAGCGATTTTTTTTATTTTAAAACGTGCGATCAACAAATTTCTGGTTACAGCTTGCCATGAAATATTTTTCATGTCTTTGATTGAAGCTACAAATGCGCAAGTCAAAACCAGTGCGTACCAATCAAGCAGCGACATGCGCGGCGTAGATAAAAAACTTTTTGATCGCTTGTTATATTCACAGTCATATACATTTTGAAACTGAAATTATATCTCGCTTCAGTTCTATTAGTAATTTTAGCTGTGTGAGTCGAGTTGCACCGCTTGCGTAAATTATACGGATTGGCGGCTGGTTTTACGCGGTAAACAGATTTTGTTGTATCGAAACAAGGTTTACTTCGAGCCAGTATTGCAAAATGCAAAAACTTTAGATTTATCTGGTAAATGAGTTGCGGTTGCAGTTTCCTGGCCATAAATCAACTTACTAGTTTTGATATTCCTGGTATTACGATAATTTTATCGTAACTTGGTGGTTCAAGGTCGTTTATGAAGGCTATTCGCCCGTGAAAGCGTTGTGACCTTGAAACATTTGCGGCAATATCACAGATAATATTTACAAAATCAAATATTGTTTAAAAACATTTACTATAAATGTAATTTTATAACAACCGTTCTAATAATGGTGTTAAAAAGGCCTTCATGAGCGATAGCACACAGCACAGTATTAAATTTTATATTGTCGGTCGTAAGGTTCGAACTTTGGTTCATTTCAATAAAATCAGTTTATCGTGTAAAACCGGCTGCAAGGCCTATAATTTCCATAAGCAACACAGCTTGCCTCACATAGCTAAAATTACTTATGGAATTGAAACGATATCTAGCGGTGTTTTATGTTTTGCATAAAATAGTTTTATTGTAAAATTTATCATTGTATAAAGCCCAAAGAGTGCAACAGTGCATTAATTTGTTTACATATTAATAATGGGACTATGTTAATCTTCAGAAATATATCGAAATTTCGTTGTCTTCATTGTTTTCAGTTTTCAAAAATGTGAATAAATCTTGGTTCAATACAATAAAATCAGTTGATCGTGTAAAACTGGCTGCAAGTCCGTATAATTTATGCAAGCAATGCAACTTAGCTCACGTAGGTAGAATTGAAACGGAACTAGATACGCAAATACATTCTTTTTCTCTAATTTTAGAATATTACTTGGAAAATGTAGGAAGATACATTATTAAAAATTAAAATACGAAAATCAGATAAATTGACACAAAAAAAAAATACCATCGTGTGGTAGTTTTAATTCTTTATTTACTATATTTCTGATATTTATTGTTTATATATTTTTGCAACAGTACCTAAACCCCATTGATTTTCAAGATACGAAACTAGATCTGGTGAATTTAGTAACTTCTGTGTGGCAATACTACCTTTTCCTTGTGTCACATTTTACTGGTTTAATTTTCAAGGTTAGTTACTTAATTTATCATTTGACTGACGAAAATTGAGTTGTTTTAGAAAGAAGTGTTTGGTTTTAAACACATTCTTTTAAATTGTCTATTCATTTTGCAAGAATTGATTGTAAACTGACAATATTTGAAATTATTTTTATTATTTCAAAAATTTTCGGATTGTGGCAACATTATAAAAAAAAAAGACAAAAACAGGCAATGGCAACTTTAACGAAAACCATGTTAGTTTCGTATAATGACAATAAACAGAATATATAAAAATTGCAGTTTTTTAAGTATTTTATTTAGTTCATAAAATATAATGGTGTTGTAATCAGAACACAAGTTCCCCAAAAAATAGACATACTGCAAGTACTTCAACTTGATGAAAATATAACCAACACATGAATAAGACTGTACGGAAAAAATGAAAACCTGTTCGAGTTATTTATATTATCTCTTCTTCTTTACAGGTGTGTAACCTCTACGTTTAGATCGACTGCTACTGGAGCTACTTTGTCTCTTCCCCTTCCTTCGAGACCGCGACCGAGACCTCCCTCGCCTTTTAGACTTTCTGCAAACAGACCTTAAACATTTTGAATAACAAAAAAAACGAAAATCAAACCTCGAAGAAGAGTCGCTGGAACTATCACTGTAGCTACTGGAACTACCCGAACTATAACTACGAGCCCGTTTGGACTTTGTGGAACTGTTCTTGTCCAATTCTTGCAGAACTTTGTACGTTTTCAACAGTTTTTCCTTCTCTATCGCCTCCCTCTTCGCTTTTTTGGCCTTTTCCAACATATCAGCTTCTTCCTTGGCCTTTCTGTGTTTTTCTTCCAGTAATTTCTGCGTAGTAATAAACAATTATTGAGAAATACGTACTTGTTTGTCGTGTTTACCTGTTCTACCTCTTTCTTCTTTTTCATTTCTAGTAATTCCATCTGCTTTCTTAATATCAACAGTTTCTTGTATTTTTCTTCTGCATCATCGATCTTCTTCTCTTCTTTATGGTTGTCGCTTTCATTGTGCTTCTTGACTTTCTTATCTTCATCACTGTCGGATTTCGACCTGTTTCTAGTCTTCTCCTTGCTGGGAGACCTCCTGCTGCGGGAATGTCGACGAGAACGCGACCTCTGCCTATGTTTCGACCTCGATCGTCTCGGTGACCTTCTGTACTTGCGATCCCTCGAAGGATAAGCTACATACCGACCCCTCTCGCGTCGACCGAAAGGTCTTCTGATCGGCCGACGGTCGTCGAAAGGTCTCCTCTCCGGACGCCTCCGGTTAGGCTCCCGATAACCCCCATTCTTGTAAGCCCTATTTTCGTCGTTGTGATTATTGTCGGGCTTCTCCGTTTCGAACTTGTTCCTTCCAGTGCGCGCTTCCGCCTCTCTTTTGTTCATTTCTGCCAAATTTCGCTTCTTCATATTCTCGTTCGCTTGGCCCGCCAGTTTCATGAGATTGGCTTGGTGGTCGTTATTCTGATTGTTTTCGTTTTGTTTGTTCCGCTTGTCGTAACCACCGACAGGAACATCTCTAGGTGGTGACTCTTCGCCAGTTTTAACCTGCACCCCCAAAGCCATAGCCATCACTTCGGATTTCGCGTTGTTTATGACGTCCGTTTGGTCATTCTTGTTTGGTTCGTCCGCGGGCGCCGATTCTTTGTTGGGTTTAAAACTGCCCGGCAAAGGATACTGAACCAAACTGGGCACTTGCTTCCTTACGGTTTCGGTATCTTCTTCGGACTGATTTTCCTCGTAATCCAAAGCGTTGTAATCCACCTCCTTGCTGGGTTTCTCGTTCGCTTTGTTCCCCTCGTCGCTTTCCACTTTGGTTTCTTCTTTGCTGGCTTTCTCCGCCTTTCTCCGTTCCTCTCGCTTTTTACGTTCTTGTTCCAATTTTTCGAACTCCGACAGTTTGATCACGCGAGACTCTTCTTTTCTCCAGTGCAACGGCGTTCCGCTCCTTGACCTGCTCCTCGACGGAGTTCTGTACCTCTTTAATGTGACACACGTCAATCAAGTCACAAATGTTAAGTCAGTCGGTAACTTACGAATTTCCCTCTTCCTTTGATGATCCTTCCACTTTTTGTAGTAATCGGGCGGTCCCTTCGACTAAAACCATGGTTATCCCAGTCTCGTCTGTTTCTGTCTCTGAGGCCACCGCTTCTAAAATCTTCTAAAAAATAAAAATAATTCGCATCTACTCCATAAACAAACTAATCTGTTAGATGTAAAGCTTTACGTACTTGAAGAACAAGGGTAAATCTGTGACCAGAATGTCTAAAATGGTACTTTTAAGAATAGGTTAAACCGTACCTTTCCTCTTTTTGAACTTTCTATCCTTCTCCTTCTCCTGCGGACCTCTCATGAGAAACTTATTGAAAGGTACGTCTGGTATATCCTCGGGGTTAATATCGGTCACAGTTGCTAAAGGATGAAGCTCTTTCAGCTCGCCTTCTTCTTCGGAATCTGCATCTGTTTTCCTGTGATAAAAAAACAAACGCGTTAAATCAAATTGTTTTACTTTCAGGAACATACTCTTTGTGTTTTTTGTCTTTCTTCTCTTTCTTCTTGTCCTTTTTGTGTTTCTTTCTATTCTTCTTTTCGTCACCAGAAGATTTCGAATCACCTTCTTCCTCGTTCTCTTCCGATTTCTTCTTCTTCTTCTCTTTCTTGGCTGAACATCAAATTCAACGTGATTCGCGTTCGAACACGGACAAACAAATCTATTACCTTTAACCTGTCTTACTAGCTCTCCACATTTAACGATTTTCGCGTCTTGTAAAGGACGACTATTCGCATCGACCGGCAGAGACTCGATCTGACGAACCACATCGACGCCTCCGACAACGCGTCCAAAGACAACATGAACACTAGAACGATCAAATATCAGTTTTGTTCGATATCTATTAAATGTAACTCACTTGTCGAGATGAGGGGCCGGTTGTGTGGTACTATAACACAAAACATGACAAGATATGATCAGCGAAGGCCAGGATAGATGGAACAGACGTGCTGCTACAGAACAACAAAAGTAACTGTTCTGTAACACATCTTAAGGCAACTGAGAAATTTGCTATATGTTATTATTTTAAAAATACCAACGCTACAAAATCGAAATCAAAAAGTAAAAAACAAAAACATCGATAAAATACGAAACGACGACGTTACACGTTACGGATGTCAGCAACGACTTCTATTTCTATCCAAACGATAAAATGGCGTCCAATTGCAGTCAGACTTCAATGTATGATCAAAAATTATTTTTATCAAGGGCGGCTATGGAATTTCGCTTGCGCCGATCAAGTAGGCAGCTGTCAAAAATAGTAGAATTAATTATAACTGTATCAACTAATCAAAGACGCTGCTTTAGTTTTTCTTAGCCGCCCTGACGAAAATAATTTTTGATCATACTAATTCACAACTAATGTTCATTCCAAGGGACTGCCAGTATGTTGCTTAGTTCCGGCTATTTATCTCATTCTTTTTTTAGTGACCTAAATAGTTCCATCTTTTTCTGTTTTTACATTTGACTCCCATTCGCCGGTGAAACGCATAAATTCTTTAAAATTGGCTAGAAGCAGTCGTTTTATTTTTTTGTAGGTTGCATAACACCCTTATACATTTAAATGGTATCCGTTGTAACACCCGACATGCTAATATACATTTTTTTAAATTTCAAATCAAAATATTTCAAGTTTTGATATTATTTCCCGAAAAACGAGAGTGCAGTTAAACACATTTGCATATTTTTCCAAAATTCATTTCTGAAATCATGGCCGAATCACAACACAAATCATACCATAATTGGTGTATAAAATTGATCGTAATGTTATATGTCACTCGCCCGTGAAAGCGTGATCTTGCGTTTGCGCTAATGCTGTACTTTACCACAAAACCAGACAGTTTGAAAAAATTTACTTTAAATAAATCCAATTTTGTAATAACATCCTAATGGCATTAATGATGGTATTGGCAGCGACGTTTCAAGGTTACAACGCTTTGACGAGTGAATGGCATACCTTTACGGTTTAAATTAAGAGAATAGCCTATCTGGTATTGGCCTTGACGCTTCAAGGTTATAACGCTTCGATGGGCGAATGGTACACCTTCATGGATTAAATTAAGGCAAACCAATTTTGAACGAATTAAAATCAAATAAAAACTTGCAAACAATTATACCATTGGATTAAGATCATAAATCATAAAAGTTTAAAATACATATTTCAATCTGAATTGAAGTTGGTTTCATTACTGGTCTCTTCAGACAAAGAGCACTAAAACCGATAAAAATTCGTATTTTTTGTATCCGACTACCTGTAATAATAAAAATGGAGAAGTAATCTATGATTACATGAGAGATTATGGCAAATATTGTTGATGCATACTTGGGAGTTAAAAATATATCAATAAAATATTGGTATGCTGATTGTGACGCATCCTGTTTCCCACAATCATTCAAAACTCACATAAAAAACTGGGAACCGTTCGTGTCTTTCCCCCTATTGGCCATAGAAAGCAGCAGCGGTTGATCATGCTTCAAATCAAAATTTTCATCTGTAAAGCAGACGGTAACTCATACACATAAAGAGCCGAAAATTGCATTACCTTCAAAGGTGCCCCCGTAAATGCTTTCACCACCTGTTCCATTTCCGTTCGAAAAGTCTCCTCCCTGAATGATGAAGTCTTTAACCACACGATGGAAGATCACCCCCTGCAAAATTTTCAATCAAAACATTCACTTCTACCCCAAAATTCAGAAAGAAACCTTGAATTGCAACGCTTTTTTTGTATTTTGCCCGACGCCCTTTTCCCCCGTACATAGAGCCCTGAAATTTTCGCAGGTTTTTGGTACCACGTCGGTGAATAATTCAAACACAATCCTTCCAGACTGCAAACCGCCAATAGACACATCGAAAAAGCATCTGATTCTTTCTTTCGGCTGGTCGTCCATCTGGAAATGATTATTTGGTCTATATCTCAGTATCTGTGTAAAATGATACGGTTGTTATCACAATCGAGCACTTATTTGTTTGATCTTTCCACTGTACCTTGAACCTTAAAATATTCACATAAGGTTAGGTCAATGGACAGAAGATTGTTGTTCTTTTCAAAACCCTTCACTGAATCACAAAATATACTTCGAAATGGCGTTTTAGTAACACAAATGGAAGAAAACTCATCACATTGTCACTGCAGCAACCGACCACCATATTTGATTTGATTTGATTAGGAAAAGTTGAAAATGGGCAACAATACAGCATACGCTACACACTTTGTTTATGTTTATAACTCGGCAACACACGACAAAAATGCGACTTAATTTCGATTCGTAATCACCACAGACCGCTAGTTATAATAATTCAAGACTGAAAGATTTTTAAACGCTGAAAAACATGAACCTTTTCAGAGGAAATTCGTCCTCCTTGCAAGTCAAGCAATGCGTTGACACAATGAATCACGTATATTCAGGTGATTGTTCATATCCGATTAAAGATTCCTTTAATACGTTGTCATAAAACACGGTAGAGGGCACTCCATCAATTTCGGTATTTTGACATTCGAAACTGACATAACCTAAATTCTGTTTCAGTTTTAAATTGCTCGTCGGTAATTTAAATTTTTTCTTTCCATTGATATACATAAATTGTATTATCGCCTTCTGTTTTAGACATATTTAACCATATTTAGATTTACCAAAGTCTAGTTTTCTGAGCGGTGATTGATGTAGAATCATAATATTGTTTCATAATAATTTTTTCATTTGTAGCCACAATCTTAGGAAAGAATTGTTGGGGAACATGTTCAGGTACGTTTTGAGATAATCACTTCGTAATGTTTGTGAAAAGAATGTTAATTCCGATGTGTTACATAACATTGTAGGTTTTCTGTCAAAGTCGGATTAGCTGGAGGAGCTGTTTATTATTTAAATAAGGAAGGCGTATGGAAAGAAAGTAATGAATCTTTGAAGGCCTACGACAAACTAAACACAGCACTCGAGCCTTATGTTGCAGAAGTGAAAAAACAGATTCCTTTTGAAGTAAACAATAATCAAATTAGAGGCAAATTCTGAATTTATTTGTTGCAGACACCTCCAATACCAAGTGGTGATAGGGCCTCACATGTAATTAAGCAATACTGGAATAAGGGAGTTGTAGCAACTTTCCAGTTTGTAGGGAGACTGCCACATCAGTTGAACACATGGACTAAGACAGGAATTAATTCTATTTTGGAAAACCCAGATGTGAAAAAGTTGTTTGGAATGTCAGCAAGTGAGGAAACAGTACCTCAAGAGAAAAAGGATATGGCTTAAATATTAATGTGCAGTTTATATTCTGTAACGAACTTGTTGAATTAAATCAGTAAGTTATCACTGTTACTGCTCAATATTGATCCAAACCCAAATGTGCTACAACATACATTGCTTTTTAGTCATGTTACCATTTAAAAAAATAATGATAAAGACAAAAATTAAAGACAAGATCGAAAACGAAATCTCAAAATATTTTTGAAAAATAAAATTGGATTTTTCAAAAAAAGACTTTTTTTGAATCGCATCAGTATGTCTTTTTAAAGCATTTTTACAAATTACATTAGACATTGTGTAGAAATTTAAATTCCAGCCTCCAAAAAAGGTAAATTTAGTATATTCTGCCATGGACCACAACATCTATCACATTTAAAAAATTAACTCCATGTTAGGAATATTTGTGTGGATATATTATTTTTATTTTCTTTTCAGCACACAAACATTAAAGTAAAATGTCACTTAATAATCTCTTGATGCT
>QDEB01086966.1:0-11737 GCA_004193795.1 Asbolus verrucosus
ACGTCCGCAAGGTCACTCCAAGGGTAAACCTCCAAATATAATCCAATCCGCATTAGACCCACGAATTTCGTCGCACACACGCCAGGGACGTTATGGACGGGTTTTTTCACCAATTTTGACGTTCAACGACCAAATAAAGTGGCATCAATTGTCAAGTAGCTGCTTCTATCACGTTATTGAAGGGTGAAATTTTTGCACAAGTGATGAATATGTAAAAATTGCACATCACCAGATTCGTAATGCATTTTCTTTGTGTTTGTTTGAATTAAAGTTTTTTTAGCGTCTCTCAAGGTCATTTCTGCAGCATTCCTCTTTTTCATAACATACGTTATCCAACAAAGAACACGCATACACAATCTATGTTTAAACAGTTATCAACTATATGGTTACACATAATAAGCTTTATTATTATTATGCATGTATTATGCTTTTTAATTTAATTCTTACTTTCATTATTTATAAGTTGTTGAAGATAACACTCCTACAGAAATTACAACCGTGACGAATCATGTGGCCGCCGTGCTCGGCAAATTTTTTAAATTTTAAACGATCAATTGACAAAAAAGACGGGATGAAATTCATGTATAAACGGCCACTTCGGTATGCGAAGCTCGATGTGAATTTTGATGTCCATAATTGAAGAGTATACAGCGGATGAAGCAAGAATGGCGAAACTGTAGCGAAATGACGCAACTTTCATACGAATTTATAGGTGTCATTGCCGCCAAGAGCCAAACTTAATTACCAGTCATCAGAGTTGAAAACTGGGAGAAAAAGTTTCTCTTTACTCGTGTGCAGGCGAAGAAACTTTGTATCAGTTGAACACGACTTGGAAACTTTAATAGTAAAAGTTGGCGTGTTATTTTTAATCCTGCGAAAAAAAAAAACAATGCCAACGGAAATAACCGGAGGCATTTTTTTTCCATTCCAATCCGACACCATTGTGGAAGGCATTAATCCATTAAGAGTATATTCGTTCAGTTAACGGTGTCCTTTGTGTGGATACCATGAAATTACCATCGATTTTGTTTTATTATTATCATTATTATTATTATTGGGTCAGCCAGATTCGTTTGTTCGATCGCCATGACTAAGCTTATTCTTTATGTTTCCGATTGGGGAAAAAACGGGGCAATGTTTCACCATAAATCTTTTATACCAGCTCCCCGTCTAATGATCGCGGAGGGACAACGGATGGTTGGAGAATAATGACTGTACCTTTCTTACCTGGAGCCAGGTAATTTATTTTTTGTGACCCTAAACCATTTAAGTTGAGTGTAAAAATTTACAAGTTGCTGCCCACACACAATACAGCTCGAAACCGCAGGGGTTTCACTCAGATTAGGCTCAAGGACGGGCACGAAAGCCGATAAAAACCAAACTAAATCACGTTATCACTGATGAAACTGCAGAGAAACCAACAAAAAGACGGCCAGTACAATTACCTTGACGAGTCAGGTTTTGCCTTGGCTGGGTACTCGTCCAGTATTTTGATTGTGCCACTTGCAATTTATTCGAAGGTCACTTTCCACGAAAATAATTTCGCCCAAGTTAATAAATTAACATGAACTTGACCCGATCTATGGACACAAAAAAGGTGGCCTTGTCAATAGAAGTCTATTTTTAGTATCTGTAATTTATCTAAATAAAAACGATGATAAGCGATTAGTAATAGTACAATGTAACTGTTGCGTAACGTGTAACAAAACAACAAAATTCGCGTTAAATTAGCACGGCATGGTATAAAAAATTCTGCAAGCTCATTAAGCTAAATAATTGGTACCTGTCGTTTCAAGGCCATAAAAAGCAATACCGAAATAAATTTGGTCGGACGGGCTCACTCCGGGGACCCGTATGGATTTATTTAATTAGCTCGGGCCGCCCCCTCCTCTTTCATTTTCCGGATCAATTAGCTGAACAATGGGCTCCTCTGCGATGTCGGAAATGCCAACAAATCGAATTCTGCTAACGCAATAAGGACGGTCGTCGTTTTTGGAAACCGCAACGTGAAAAAATACCGCTGCATTTCCGTTTTTGTTTAATCAACCGCGCCATTTCGGTTCTCACGCATCACGAAACTGAAAGTAGAATAATAAAGTAACCGTCCATGTAACAAGAGCCATAAATAATGTAGAGCTACGATTATAAAATGCATCGAGGGCAGTATAATTTAATAATTCATCTATTAATTAACAGGCGTAACGTCTATTATTTGTGTGAAACTAAGAATTTTCATTATTCCAACGAAAAATGCTAATTGCAAAATTTGCATTGTTAGTCAATTCTAATTAATTCTGAATACATGATTATCTAACACATTCCTACTTGTGTATAATATGTGAATAGTGTAGCGATGAGAAACTCGTTTGAATAAAAGTCAAGGTGAAAAACAAACTAGATGTACATTATCCATTATCATCGATCAACTCAAAATTGAATATTTTATCGTTCTCTGATAATCGAGGAATTAAACGGTTCTTGGAAATAACTCACAAAAAGATCAATCAGATGACCGGGAAATTTCCACACACACGCAAATTCTTCAAAGGTGATTAAACCGTTTTTGGCAGCCCGACTCGTTTAGAAATCCTCCAACATGTCGCAACCAGCCCGAGTCTTATTTATCTAATTAATTGGTTCATAATAGAATGCAGCAATCGTGTTTCGTGCTGTTACTACTGATTCAGTTCGTTGCAGTTTTATTGAGCAATTATCATTTTTTTACTTATTACATTGTATTAGTGAAAGGCGTTTTAATTAACCGACGAGCAAATTCGTGTTATAGACAGGGGCAAGGCACATTTCCCTCAGTTAATGACAATACCCACAAAAAAAACTCGATTCCCAAGCCCCCGATCGAACATCATCCAAAGTTCGCCAACTTTCACGACACAATCAAGGACAAACATCGACAAAACAACCCGGTTATGTAAACAATTGGCGTGGTTGGACTATTATTTCGAATTTTGCCGTTATATACAACAGCCATCTATTTGAAACCTTGACTTGCCAGAAATTTATTAATTTGGGGATCGTCGTAAATAAGTAATTACGAAATTGGACTCGAAACGTGGAATTGGGTGAAATGACACTGTCGTCACACTATGACGAATATTCGTCATACATTTTTAATGTTTTAATCACGTCGTTTACATTACAGGAAATAAAAAACTCTGAATTCGTAATGGATTATGTTAAAACTATTTTCCATTAATTATTTAAAATAATCGTCGGAATACTGGATGACAGAACTAAAATTAATGGGTTCATCATGGGCTACAAGGACGCGAAATGCATAATTTGTAGCCATGACTAATTGAACGCTAATTGACCTTCTCCCTAGTACAATTACATGTTTATTTTGATGACCTCTTTATAAACCACCAGGCTTATGGTCTTAAACCAAGACGTAACAAATTATCAAAATCCTACTAGCACAAAATTTGTGAGAACATGCACAAAAAACTTATTATTTATTCACATAGAAACTGCTTAACAAGGTGCACAATAATCGTATCCACTTCTACAGTTATAGGTGAATTTTAACAACAATCGCATTTTATGTCATTAAACTATTTTGAATTGCAAAATGCTCAAGTTGCCAGTATGTTATTAAACTAATCATATACTACATTTACAAGTTTTACAAACCATTATTACACTCTGCAATACGGTATCTGGAGCACGTATCTCTTTAAGGAATAGTTACCGGTAACTTTTTTTTACAACAAAAACTGCATTCCAAAATTCAAAACATTTTGAACTGTTGCAAATCATTCTCTTTTTTAATTTTAATTCAATTCGTTATAATGTAAAAGATAAGCAAAGTGCACGTCCTCTGTTATCATATATAGTAAGCGTAATAATACTGGGAAACATGTCTAAAATAAACTTTGTCGCTGATAGGCAACAATGACATACCTACAAGATAAAAAAAGTTCCAAAGATTATCGCTGGAACAATAACATCTGAATATTCTTTGGTCATAATTCATGATAACCTTAACTTAATTTTCTTTCAATTTATAGTAATCGTAAATAGAATTATGCATATTATCATAGCTTTTACAACTTTCCCACTCTCTCTATTCCTTTAAATTATTCCGAAAACGTGTTATCGTTTAGTATTATTTTAACGGAATTTAACTTGTTTATGAGTCCAAATCTTTCCGTTAAAATATCGCAATTCATCAAGAATTCGAAATTTTAACAGCCTTCAAAATTAGATTTATTTATATGATGATATATAAACGAGACGGAACATATTTTTGATGGGAAAAAGCATTGTAAACACAGATAATCACTTTAAGCAGCGTTTTACGGTCATATGATACTTTATTGTGCTGTTTTCTTCTTTCGAAACAATTTTAGAATTACAAACTCAAATTGAGTACATTGAAAAATGGATTAGATTCCAAGGTATTCCTCCAGTTGATGTTATTATCTTTATGACTACGTATGCTGCTGATGTTTAACCTTTTGGAACGGGTCCCAGAATGAGATCAATAATAATAATTCCGAAGAGAAGAAAGTTGTTGTTTTGTAACTGTCCAATTATATTATTAAAACCATTATTGGTGAACTCCGAGAATGTCTGAAACGCTCGCTTTCTGTCCCTCTCTTTTTTTTTTTTTAATTAAGTTCGCATTCAATTTACCCTCAAACATAATTATAAAGAATTTGATCAATCATACGGTTTCCGGCATTTTGAATCCAAGGAAATCCTTGATATTGAATTGGAATATGATATTACCTTGCCATGCTTCTTCCGAAAGCTTATAAACTTAGGTAAGAGCGCTTTATGGTGATGAAGTGTTCAGAAACTGCTCGAAATTTTTCTGGAGGTCGTCCCACCCTGAAATACGAACCGGCGAGGCTCGGAAGATTTGTGCATTTTCTTTCGACGGGTTCTTCCAACCCCCGCATTCCTGGTTCAATTATTACGGAGTCGTGTGAGTCAGCGTGTGCACGGGTTGGTAGTCATGGCAACGCAACCCCACATCCCTTCTGTCATTCGTAACTTTATGGATGTTCCATTTATATATATACGAGGGACGACACGAACAATATCAATCGGTATTCGATTAATTATTCTCGCTTTTTTCGCTGGTTCTTAAAAATAATGTAATGAATGTGTGAAATTTTATTACACATACTTGATATAGCAAACAAGGTCGCATTGTTTTCCACGTAATCACATAATCAGTGTTTACTCGTGTTTATCATCTCATTTTTTTTTTTATTGTTTGTGCTGTTGAGTGTGACGCAACTGGCGGGATAATTGTTATGGCTCGTCTTTGTGCGTATATCGATTGACAGTTCCTGTTGTTGTTATTATTGTCGGTCTTTGTTGTCGCTAGCGACCACATATGCAGATACTCACTTTCGATTATAGGTCTGTAGAAAATAATCGGGCAATTAAAATAAATTGCTGTAGTTGCGGTCGCGTACACGACAAGGTTTTCTACTTGGGCGTTAAAAACATGCAACAACATAAGTTGCATGCCCGTTGTTACTATCTCAATCAAGAGCAACGTGAATGGAAATCCAAGTTCAATTAAAACAACCAGATTTCATCACATCGATCTATCTTGGCTGGAAAGTTGAAAACAATTAATGTCATCGCCAGGAGAGGGCGCTTCAACATTCCGGAAAACGGCGGCATAATTCCGCACAGGCAACGAAGAAAAGAGATTGCTCGCCCCCCAAGTTTAATATGTCGGTTGCATGCTCCACTGAAAGTTTCCAACAACTCCCACAAACTGATACGGTGAACAATAACAAAACAACAATGAACAAGGGCCCGAATTTAGATGAAAGACCCAGAGAATTATCATTGTACTGTTAAAACGTAAATTTAAACGAATCAAGTTCTGCAGTGTTTGAGATTTGTTTGTTTGCTAAAATGTTCCGTTTGTTTTAAGTCAAACAAAGCTCGTCCTAAAGTAAACAGAAATGCTGGGGAAAAAACGTACGCCTCTAGGCAACGTTCTATTAATACTTGTCTGATAATTGAAGCACTTTATCCAAATATTTTTGCACTGATTAAACCGATAACGTCGCTGCCATTTTTTGCGGCCATCTGGGGGAACTCACTCACCTGAAACAAACAGATAACGAAATTAGCTTGAGTCGCACAAAATCTTAGATTACATCAACTCGTACCAATTTACCCAAATATTAGAAAACACACTCTAAATTATGTTTTAATGGTACTTCACTGAATCGTGAACCGTTAAAGTTTATGCTTTCTACTATCCGAGTTTTGAAACGTTTGTTTTTTGTATTAATTTACACCGCGGTTTGAAACAATAACCTTATTTAATGAACACAACAATGGAAAATATTTCCAGTATTATTCATAAAGAATAACACGCGAACATACATAATTTAATCATTCATTAAACATTAAAGCGCACATTAACGTTTTTTCTTTAATCAACGCTAAATTCTGACGAGTGCAGTAACATGGCAGTACGAACCAAGCTAGGACGCACGCTGCATCTTCCACCGTCGGATTTTTTTTGCAGTCGCTGGAAAAACGTGTGGCAGGCATACGTTTAATAACCTGTTATTATTTTGCGCCGTTGGTTGTTGCAGCAGAGTTGTGCTTTATTATTACGTCAAGGCTCGTAACAATTCGATTATAAATACAAGACGCGGCGGAGGCGGGGATTAATTAAAATTTGTCGTAAAATCATTTCCATTCTTATCCAGCCACACAACGAAGCGGGTGCACATTAATAATAACGCACACTCACACGATTCCGCTAAACAATCACAGAATTATGCAAAGTCGTAACAGCATTGTATAGCTGGAGGGCCCCCAAAGCGGCCATCTGCATTCCAGACACATATACGTGCCATCTCCGGCCCCGTATTATTATTATACATTCACAATCGAGCTCGGCGCGGTTACAGCTCGAACTCCTGCATATAAATTAAATCGTTGTATGTTCTCTCTCCGGTTATTTGCTTTCGCCGGCCGACCTTTGCGAGCAACCTCGGGCTGTATTTATCATTATTCAGGTTACCACCGTCAAAGAGAAGAACAACCGAGGAGGAGCAGCAGGTAAACGAAACCGGGCCCCGGGCCACGGCGAGGGTTTGATCATCGTTCAAGGTCGACAACCCCTCGTCGGCGATAACTCAACTTTGGTGGAGTTTGATAATTCCGATTAATCGTCGCGGAGTGGGGGAGAAGGCGACTTTGCCCTTCATTTCACCTTCGCCAGAGACGGCTACTTAGCAACGTTCTCACAATCCGGAGTCGGTGCGCCGTTGTTGCGCATGGACTGCATTTATCAGCACCAAAACAATGGCTGAATTATGTAGTTCACGGCGTAATTGGGCAAAACTCCAAGAGCTAGCTCATTTCCTACTGTGAACAATGCAAACCGAAAAACGAGCCCGAAAATAAACCGGTGTCCTCAAATTCCGAATGTGATTTTGCAATATGTCGCTCGTAAATTTCGAATATGCCAAATAATGCGATTAGTGACGAAAACTTTATCTAAATCGCCAATTAATTTCCTGTGTGTTTAACTTCTCCAAACAAACGATAAAAAATTATATATAAAAAACAATTTGGGTTATCGCTAACAAAATATTTGTTATCATCATCGAAAATTCACTGATATTTGCAGGGGACTCAACTCCCGTGTTTGATTAAAAATTCGTGACCGATAAAAGGGCCGCCGGCAAGACCCTTTTTTACAGACACAACAGCAAAGGGCGTATTGTCATGCAAACTAGTAGGCCATGATTAATGGTCATTAGCTTGACGTGGGCTTTCGGTGCGTGCGAGTTTGACCACCCCGCAAAAAAGTTGGAAAATAATCAAACGATTTACTTTTCGTCTTCCTGACGTGAACCAGCTTCAGCGCCTCCTCATGATGTTCAGTAAATCCGTGAGCACATTTATGAGGTAATCAAACCAACATAAATACGTAACCACAGATCCGTAAAGCACGGTTGCTTTACCAAGGGCAATGCCATTAATTCCATTTTACGGATTAAATTGCGCCGATTAAGTATCGATGGTGGACGCTCCGGTAAGTAAACTTCTTGGAGAAGGATACGCCACTGCTCCTCGGAACAGGAGATTTGCATGCAATTTATTTCAATAAATCCGTGTTGACCGCGCCGCCGCTTGTACTATTTATAAAGCAATCAAAGAATACTCGACTGGAATGAAAATGTAATATAAAATTGTAATTTCCATTATTTCTTCGCCGCTCCGGAGTGAATAATCGCATCCGCCACGGCTTTGGCCGTTGTTTGGTTTATATTTGGTGGGGTTTGAAAAAAAACTGTTTTTCAAAATACACTGCAAACAGAAAAAGCACACCTGCATGAAACAAAGTGGTGAAACCGACAGGCAGGTGCAATCATGTAATAATCTGCTTTTAAAATAGTACCGACAACACTATAATAGTTAAAATTTAATAAAACTGCGAGGAAGTCTCTACAATGTAATTTTATGGGTGGTATAATATTGAAGAACAATTCACGAAACAGAAAGTTTAATTTAAAAATAAAGTATTTAAAAAATTCCATTCCAGCGGTTTTTATCCAAAAACTAGTTTAAGTTCTATCAAAACAGACAATAAAACGATCAAAATTTTAGAAGAGGTTAAACTGTCTTATCATTATTTTTAATATAATTTCAGTCACCTGATTTGATTTTATCAGGAGAAAGTCTAATGTGTCAAAATGACGACCAAAAATAATTCCTTCGCTAAAAGTTGCTACGGATAGTTTCGAACTGCTTCACTTTTCAACTTAATAAAAATTATCTAATTTTTAAGTGATATTACTAATCAACTTAAGCAACGTGATACGGTTTTACCAGGAAGTGATAACACAGCAAGATAGGCAAAATTTTTCATTGGAATTTGTGTCGAAAAAAAGTTACATTAGAAGCTACGACAGTTTTAAGCCAATGTCAAAATAACTACCCGGCGACGTTTTTTTCTTGGATGTGTTTATGTCTCGTGTTTTATATCTAGATTTGTAAATTTAAGTAAAAACGTCAAACTTTTAACTCAATTTAATTTTTTAGATAACGAAAATAAAAACACGACTCTTCACAGATAAAACAATTTTGTAAAAAAAAAGTTTCAAAAGTTCAAGTCATTTCCGGCAAAGAAATCTATTTCTGAACGCAACAGTCTTACCGAATGTCATTACAATTGGATATTCATTCATTGCATATGAGCTGAACAAGGGAAAAAACAAGTTGATTGGACTTGGAGGTTGCTGCGAATTAAAGTTTTTTGTCTCGATTGTAACAAGCGTTTTTTCAAACTTTTCCAACCGCATAATACCCGGAAGGAAACAATGCAGTTAAGCAGCAACGACCGTGAAAGCAAGTGTAACATTATTCACATTTTATTTTAAAAGTTGGTTTTACACGTCAAATTTATTTGATTCATGTTTTGCTTTGTGACCAAGGACGATTTAATAATTGAGTTTAAAAAAGACACTTCATTTGGAGATTCTTGGCACAACAGAAGAAATCGTAATTGTGATACAAATTGAATAGACTCAGCGCTTTGAAGGCGGGTGGTATGTGTGTATAAGCATAAAAGCTTAAAACTCCGAATGGCTTTATTATGAGCAACACTTTATGGGTTGCATGGGAAATCAAAGGCTGAAGCCACCCACAATGTTCGATTTATTTATAGCGGATACAATATAATTTTCTTATAAAACGACAACATTGAATGGATTTATCTGAATTGCCAATCAGATAAAGTGCATTTTTGAACCGTCACTTTTTATTACCAAACACTTCTCTTATCTGGTTTTACAATTTATTTACAAAGTGACAGATATCTTAAGTACCCTTGTAACAAATGAAGTGCGGATCATATTCGCGAGATATCTTCAGATCGATTTTTTTTGTCGGAATTAAGAGACAAAAACGAGGCCAGATTATATTCTAACGGAACTGTTGGACTTAATTAGAATTTATCACATCCAATAATTGTTTCGGTATGTTGTGTAACGTTAATGCACTGATTACCCAAAAAGCTTTGATCTTCACTGCACCATATCCTCCACGGTCTGTTAATCAGATTAATGACAGATATAAGTTTTGTTATATTTCTAACAAAATAGCTTTTACTTTCCTCCGAATCGCCCGCCATGCGTTAAATAAAATCACTTTCGATGAAATTTTTCATTAATCCCAAAGTCAACCGAATTATGACAGCGATTTCTTGGCATAATCGCCTGATAAATGGAAAATCAACGATGCATTTCCATGGTCGGAATTCCTCAGTAATTACGGCAGGAACTCAGTCGAAATTATCAGGACTCGACTAGAATAATAGGACCAAATTACACGGCGAGTTGCGAATTCGCGATAAGACCGACAGATAATTTCGTAGGGGGCATCGATCCTGCACAATTATATCCAGCGAAAGCGAGGGGCGCCAGTGGCGCACCCCCAAAATGGAAAGTTGCTTTGTGGTGCCGCTGACGTGCACAGTTCTGGACTTTGCCCGCTTAGTAGATCGACTGTCGCTCCAAATTGGTCGATAGATGTCCTCTATAGATCGAGTGCAGATTTGGAGACTGTCGCGGTAAAAAATTGGTTTTTCCTCGCCCGAATTGCATCTCGCTGTAACCTTTCAGTTTGGCCTAATTGGACGTTTTTGCGCGCCGCCTCTGGTGCAGCTCCACGGCTACATTGCGAAGTCAGCCGTGCATACCGGGCTCGCATTCGACACGAAGAAGCACTAAATCAATAGCGCAATCTCTGTTCTGGGCGGACGGCACGGAGAATGGCTTAGCGGTACATAATGGCCCCTCGATGGGCGGCTTCCTCCTCTATGACGCCACCAAAGCTCGACTCAGGTTTAATTAGGACTGCAATGCTGTTTGCACTCGTCGGATTAGCCGCTAAACCGTAGACCATTTCCGTTAGTTTCTCGTCTGCGGCGCGCCCATGCGGTAATTTGTCTTTTCCCGAACCGAGTTGGCCCAGTTTCTTTTTTCGTGCGGTCTGCGAAAAACGGTTAAATTTATTGAAGAAAATTGGCAAACGAACTGTTGTCGTGACGTTCGTTACACGAAAATATTTCCAACTCGTTTTGGCAACGACCACGCGGGCATTCGCTGGCAACGGGCTTGATGGCTTTTTAATTACTCATCAATATTCAATGCTTGGGCGCAAATCTGAAAGAAACCGCACTCGATCGTACGCCACACTGTTTTTACGAATTCGGGTTAGAAAAAAATCTCATCAGTCATCGCAAGGCTACACTATTGACTGCTTGCGCAATAATATGATTAAATAAAGTCCGCAAGTATAACAAAGAGGTGCCAGATTTCTGTTGCCTTACAGCAAAATTGCGAAATACGTTTCGAGCATCAAAACTGTGGCTTACAAAGCGACAGAATTTGATAAACTAGGCCATGTCAAAATCCATAACGTTTTTCTGAATTATTCATAATATTAAGCAACATATTAAACAGGTATCTCTACAATAAATCTTTATCTCGATTATGTTGATGTAAGTTGCTGAACTATTGTTAACCCTGCTGTAAGTCCACATAATGCACATGCCGTGTATGCACAGTGCATGCTGTATGATTATTTCCATATTGACATAATTTTGTATTTATCAATCATGACCCAGATCCATGTCCAAATCGGTGTAGATGTGAACAAGTACAAACGTGTTTTTTCCCAAACGCGAATTAATTCATCAAATATTTGGTCAAGT
>QDEB01086966.1:11773-45655 GCA_004193795.1 Asbolus verrucosus
AAAAAACAGTTGTATGTAGGTTAGGCATTAAAACCAACGCAGACCACACATGGAATAAATTTTGTTGACTGTTTGGTAGATACCCACACATACTAAACCATGTCCTTGCAACGTTAGCTTCTGTGTAATTAATGCATGTTGCATATAGCTGAGAAAAAATACCTTTCTAAACCTTGTTCGTTTCCTATTGTTTACCTACTTTATCATCTTGTCAATTTGAACCTGATAACAATACTACTAATTATGTAAGTGTGAAGTATGCGCTATAAATAAAATGGTTGTTCCTGAATATTTAGAGAATGCGTTATTGTGAATAGTCCTTCAGTTTTTGATGATTAAAATATGCCGTTCAATAAAATGGAGTTCAACAGAGGTAAGCAACCGAACTGTCGTTGTCCTTGTAATTATCGTAGATACAATTACTGAATTAATAAAACAAACAAATGAAGGTAAACCACACAAATATTTGTTCTGCATTATTTCGATCTCACCTCAATATCATGTTTGCCAACTGAGAACATATTAAGGATTACAGTTATGACGCACGACAATTCTGACGACTGTGACAGCCATCCATTACTATTATTACTTTATAAATGCTTCCATCGATATCGGAACGATTTCTTTTTTGCAGGCGTGTTCAAGGTACATCACGCTTTATCGAACTCGAAATTTAATTCGTTTACTCAGCCGAAAGGAAATTTAATCTCGGGTTAATTTACAAATTTATATTAGGTATGCAGAGCAAGGTAATAATAAAAATTAATTTGGAGCACCCTCCAAGAGAAACCTTACACAAGCTTTTTTAAAATATAATAAAACATATTCGGTTCAGAACGAGCTTTTTTAAATTTAAGTCGTGAAACGACAACTTTTCAGGCTTTTCTTAATTTATATTTAATCATTCTGGATAACTCCAGTTAACTTGTTCTAAATATTTCCATCAGCAAGAGAGCTTGGAATGGCTGTTTTTGTACAGCCTTCTATTAGGGTGTATATCATCAATATTAATACTAGATCGAATCCATACAGTTGAAATGGTGTTTAAATTTTACACTGTTTTCTTTGGTGCTCTAATAATTTAATAAATAAGGAGTTTTCCCAAAACCTGTATCATAAGCGCGTTAAGTTTCACGATTTTGACATTACCGTGAAAACCAACAATTTTCCACAACTTTAAATAAAAGAAGTCGTATTCAATGCGCGTATCCTTTTAAATTCTGCTTACAAAAGAGACAACAATCCATCCGCGTATAAATGAAAACGGTTTCTTTTCAAGGGAAAATTGCGTTAAATTACCATTGAACTTATCGCCATATTGAAAACGATAACTTGTTTAATGTACCTAATCCAGTTTATCCAATACGTAACTTTATTACAAATGCGACAAGCGATAAATTAAACGTTCATGGTTGTATAAAAAACGTTGATAAAAAGTAACATAAATAAATCTACGAGCTTGCGTTGCGTAATGATGTGCGGGGCTTCAAAATGGTAAAGTTTGAACATGACGCGACAAGAAAAAGACAATTTATTTCACACTCTCGTCTCGGACGCAGTTTAAAACAAAAAACACTTTTCGTACACACTTAAGCGAAGCTATTAATTCCATTAGTGAGGAACAAAGCGGCTTTTCTGGGGATCGTATCATAAATAATGCGGAAACTATTTCGCAACGCTTCCCCCTCATATTGAAGCCAGCCCTCACAATATAGATTTTTCATCGCAAACTTGTTCCTTGAGTATGTAACACATGTTGTAGAGAGAAGACCGATCATATTACAGG
Source organism: Asbolus verrucosus (assembly GCA_004193795.1). Classification (NCBI taxonomy): domain Eukaryota; kingdom Metazoa; phylum Arthropoda; class Insecta; order Coleoptera; family Tenebrionidae; genus Asbolus; species Asbolus verrucosus. The sequence continues at coordinate 13,560 of QDEB01086966.1, forward strand.
ATATAGGCGGGAAACCCGTTAGCTGTAAATCCCGTTAACAGTTAATGGGCAAAAACTACTTATTACGTTATACAAAATCCTTTCGTTATCCATTTTTTGTGAGGGATCCCACCCGCCCACACTTATAACTGGATGTAGGTAACAACGGGTCGAAAATAGACTCCATGTTCGGGCAATCGTTGTAATTTTAATGATGTTTAATTGATTGACGGATGAATATAGGAAACACATTTATCTTTCAGTATGCCGGATTAGATCAATCCAAAATTTTGACAGACCCTATTGAAAAATACATTCGAAATCCCCGAATTTGGGGCAGTTTCATTCAGCACTATCGATCGATTTTTTCCGGCAGCTCTCGCAACAAAAACAACCCCTCTAACGTCACGATTTTTTGCAACAGCCGAGAACGTGATATTGGTGAATTTTTTCAACCCCGCCGACGTAAATTCAACCATAGGTGATAACGACTTTGAACATTTCGGTCAGGTTCACAGTCCGACATAACAGGATTCAAATATGCACAAGTTCGATTATGGCTAATTGGAATTTACAGTCGATATTAACGTGAAGCATCGCACTCGACCAAATTCAAAGGAATTTCCGACCGAAACCGAGTTTCACGCAGCTCATGCATAGGAATTTTCTAATGGAACATTTCGCAAAACCGCAACGAGGGGTACAAAAGGTCCGCCCTACTGGAAGAAACAGGGAGGCAGGTGCAGCATTTATCTCGGCGAAACATTTACTTATTCAAACTTCAAACTGATGCGTTATGAATGAAGCAGTGACGTAAACCTACTTTCGTCTAAAATCTCGGAATTACATCACTGACACGACAATAACAAAAAATGTAACTTTCCGAAATTCTTTATTTATAAAGTGATTCAGGTGGGATGTTGGAACTGGGTAGGAGTTTCCAACTTTTACGCATAAATTTACATACCTTTCTAATAAACGAAATTGCAAAAAAGTTGGAAAAACTTCAAACTGCGCTGGCATAAAACAACAAAAATAATCATAAATAACGAAAATGTGCAAATGTGTTTACACAAAACTTCCCTCGCTCTCCTTTAACAATATTTTAATAGAAAAATAGAAACGAAGAGAGAAGTGTTTACAAAAATGACAGGGGGAAGCTTCTTCCATAAATGCAATTTTTCTGAAGTTCATCGGTCCAAAACTCATTTCTGGTGAATCTGGTGTTATCAGATTTTAACTGCTCTTCAACTGGAATAAAACTGTTGTTGAAAATAAGCACTTTCTCGTGTTCTTGAACTTCGAAACTCGGCGGATTTTTTTCCGAGTGTCGGTACATCACGAGTTGACCCCATTAAGTTGGAGTATTGATCAGAACAAGGCTGCGATAACACATTAAGTAGCTGCGATATTTCATTGGGAATGAATGCGATCTTTTGCTTTTGTGAGATGTTATCTGATTTCAGTCAGCGATGATGAATAGAACGCGGGCTATCTATACGAAGATCCACGCGGAGATCGAGATAAATGGAGCCTTTTCCATTTCGACTTCCTCAGGTAACAGCGACAAAAAATCCGTTCAGCTCTCGGTGTGCAAGCGAAGGATAATCGGAGGAGCCTCGTTTAATTCGGGTCCGGCCAAGGGCGGGGGATCACGAGATATTAATCTCTTGTGGCGGCCAACCTTGACTGCCGGAATGGTCGGCCTGGTAATGGTAGGATCGTGATGTGGTCGGACGTGGAGGTGCCCATCCCGATGGCCCCGGGACAATCAGGTCCGTACACGGCGTGGTTCTTGCTCCTTTGTTGAGGATCGCACAGTCACGGTTACGTTAATGGCACTTGCCATTGTGCGCTGGTTCGAGCCGGGACCATTATTATCGTTGCAACGGCACCCCGCGACGCCCCTTCCGACGGTCGATCTAATTACCATTCAACGTGCGTTGCGAAGATAAAAACGAAAAGAAAAACTGCGCCAGGCCGTTAGTGCCACAAGGATGAGATAAAACACTGAACTCGAATGGGGACGGTCGTTGCGGACGCCGTAAACCTTCGACTGAATGACGGCTTTTTAGCGATGCTTCTTCTATTTTTACCACCAGAGAACGGATCATAATGCAACATCCGCAGTTTTCGCGATTGTGATGGCTGGAATTTAAATAAGCTGACTGGCACAGAGTAATTTCTGCAGATTTATGTATTTCCGGCGATTTTAATAAAGCGATTTTTTGAATGCCGTATTTTTATTATGGTCGTTGAATGGGGAAGCATTGACAGTCACTTTTTTCGAAGATTCGAACCCTGTCGATGTTGGCGTTTCTTGGCCCCCATCAATAAATTCAAAAGAGGGCGCCACTATTGTGCAAAATTAAAATTGCAAACCTTTGAATCATATACTACCCCCCTTAATGAAAACCTATCTGTAAATTTTTCGTTTTTCAGTTTATGCTCTACATTGCATCAGCTATGTATTTTTTAACTTTTAACTAAGTCAGGATTGTAAATACACATGCCAAATTACAAGTTGAATCTCTGAACACCAAGGGCTGCACCCACAATTTTATAAAAACTTAATTTGCTCGATTGTCGATATGTCAGTTAGGGCAGTTTAATTAAGAAGGGCAGTATAATTGTTACAGGGAATTTTTGACACGATTTTAAACGTTAAAATATTCAAAAACAAAACGAAGTGGATGTGTAATTACTTTTAACCGAAGTATTATGCTGGTAGATTTATAGTATTTCCTGTCTAACAACGTAAACAATTTTTGCCAAAAAAGGTTAGTTAATTATGCCAAAGAACCTCGAATAAGTTTTTCAACTACAACTTTCTGGGAATTATATCCTTAATGATGAAAATTCCAACACAAAACAATCTTCTCTGAAATCTCTGATTCTTTCCTAATAAATAAAATTCTCTGAATTCTGAATAAATTCCAGTTTTGTTTTTGGAACAGGAAAGTGCATCAATATTAATGAAAACTCAAATATTGTTTTTCCTTCAATCCAGACTTTCACAACAAACAAAATTCTTCAATTTTTCGTCCTTCCTTCCTTTTTTAGAAATCGATTAGCACAATCATTTTTGATAATATTGGATTTTTATCCACTCACGGAAGTCTTGAACTCAACTGTAACACTATGTTAAGTTCGTTCCATTTTACATTTTACTGTTTACAAAATAAACTTAATAATAGAAATAAAACGGTCCAAGTTTATTTTCATATCATAGAGATAAGCCGCATTTTAAGCGTAAGTAATAAAACGGATATTAACATCAGTAGTTTCTTGTTTTAAATTAAGTGTTTTCAAAGTTAATAGACGATGAAATGAAAAAGTTTATTGAAAAAATGGAACTTATCAATGACATTTTTACGTGTCATTGATAAGTGACTTTAGCATAAAAATATTTGTATAATTAACCAATTTCAAATAATTTAGATACGAAAATTAAAGCACAAAAAAATTGTCCTTTTTTTCATAAATTGTGTATGTCGGTTGGTTTATTTTTAGATACTTAAATAAAACAGAAAAACGTCAATTTGGACGTTCTATGCTACATAACCGTATAATTTAAAAACGTCATTGATCGCTGGTGCTTTCATAATATCCGTTAAATTTAGGCCCCTTTGTCATAATTTTAAATATCTAATCTAATCAGGGTCCATTTGTGTTCCCGATGCAGGAAAGCAATGCCATTTCATTGGCAAAAGTCATCTTTGTCCGTTCTAGAATGCTGAGGTAATTCATTATTGCTGAAAGGTGTCTAAGTCAAGCGACTTTCAACAATAAGATTAATAAAGTTTATAAAATAAACGTGAAATAGCTCGACGAGTTTTTGCGAGATCAGAATATTTCCTAGAACAAATTATAGAGCCCCCTTCTATTAATGCGAATAAAACGATTTTTACCCATGGACGTTAACAAAACAATAAAAAACCGTTTAATTTATTCAAATAGATTTCTTTTTTTTTTTTTCTTTGAATGTGTCATTATTTTACAAGAAATAATAAATACTCCGTGAATACTCCGAATTTGGCGCAGATTATTCGCAGTCAAAGTTCGAAGAAACGCAATGCATTCAGTTCCGCTCGATAGCCCTAATCCGCCTCTTTTCTCCGAGAGGAATTAAATTTGTAGACCATGGTGCGTGCGGGTCACAGAATAGGGCGCGAAAAATACAGCTGGCTTCCGGCCCGTTCCACGGAAACCTATTTATTATTTATAGCGTTTTAATTATCTTGGCTTGTGGGCGTTCTGTTATTTTTTTCCTTCTCTCTTAATCCCATTGCATTATAAATAAACACAAAGTTGGCAGGGTCTGGCTTGTAGTCAAAGGAAATTCCGGTAGTTAACGCATAAATCGTACAGTTGGATGTTTGAGAATCGTCGTCGGCTTTGGCCGGAAGCCAACCGACGATCGGCAGACAAGTGCACGTCACGCACGGCTCTCTACGTTGTTGTCGAGAGGAATAAGAAAATGTCCCCGGTGGCGGGCACATGGCGTGTTCTGTGTTCCCAAGTGCCTTGACCTTGGTTGTCATTGAAGCCGTAAAACCGATGCCACACAATTACCACATCCATCACGCAGATTATGTATCGCAACGTCCGCATCCATCACGGCAAATGCGCCGTTTTATTAGAGGTTCCACTTTTTCTTTTTGCCCGGAGTCACTTCGCACTGCTCCGAAGGGCTTTGTGCTTGCCAAACACGTTCGCTCTGAGTGCATCGACGAGAACATAAATCAATTTTGTCAGAAAAAGATTCTTTCCAGTTGGTTAAATGGAGTTTTTGCCATTAATGCGAAAACAACAACAACGTAATGGAGATCATTTTTTTGCGAAGCTGTGTGTAGGCGCCGACTGTTCCTTGAAATCGGAGACGAGGACAGACAACCGTCTAAAACGTAATAAAAGAGGCCATATATTTTCAACAGCACTTCGATCCCTAGCAACCTCCCGCTGCGCGAGCATCTGGCCCTAGATCCTCCACCCAGATTCTTTATTTTTCAAAAGGGGATCACTAAAAATACTCTAAACGTCCATTAAAAAGTGAACAGGAAGAGTTGTGGGAACGCCACCACGCGCTTCACCGAAGCGGCCATTTTGTGTTTAATTGCGATCGAAGTGAGTATATACTTAACATCTCGCTTGACCCGACTCAGGGTCAAACCAACTTGAGACAATAACTGTGACGTGGGTCAGGAAGTTATCAATCACGTCGGTGTTGGCGCATCACGATCAAAACTGCAAAAAAAAAACAATGGGAACTCACCTTTATCGAGGGGTTCCGGCGATGTTCCTCCGTTGGCGGCAACTTCCAACGATCCAGCAGGCTTTCCAGATCGCTGCTTCCTGCCGTTGACACTTGTCGCTGAACTGGAGGTCACTGATAATCCTCGGACAACACGGCTCTGGATGGCAATAATTAACTTAATTAGTCTCACGGTCGGGCGACAATTAATTAAAGTTGTGCGCTTCAAGAGACAGGTTGTGGGATTTCAAGGCCCTTCAAAGATTTTTCATTTTGTACGAATGCCGCCGTCACGTCGGAAGCTTAATTACCAACATAACCACCGTTCTGCGTTACTAAATTAGTTTAGCGCCAAGTTTGCACGGGGTCACAACAGTTCTGATCATTTTCGTTCGCATTAACAACTCGCCCTGTGGCGCATCGAGGGTGAAACCCTCTGCAGCGGACTTCCGGTGCTGCCTGCAGGCGGAATTTCGAAACAAGTCTTCGCACACACATGGGACTCGCCCGAATCAAATTTAAACAGCATAAATTTTGCAAGACAACATGTGTAAAATACAACTGGTTTCTCAAATACACACAAAGGACAAACATATGCAAATTTCTGTTGCATAACCCAACAAATCTGATAATTCGTAACCGAAACTCGTTAAAATCCCCAACGACTTTCATTCGAAAAGAATAGGAAAATGGTGTATTTTGAAAAGCAAAATTTTGCTTAAAACCACAATCTGACAAATAATGTCATAGTAACAACAAATTATGGCGGAAGTTCTAGTAATAATCCCTTTTCAGATAGAACAGTAAGCAAGGACAAAGCGGTCAAGTTCAATGTTGTGATCCTTCATTATTCTACTGATGTTAAAAGATCTACAATTTGCACGTTATCTCAAAGGCGACTTTAATTGTAAGATGACCTTCAAAAATGAGCCTTCCTTAGATTTACAATTTTGACAATTATTCCTTGGGTTGAATGTTTGGATCATCTGATGTTCAAATTTGAAATATTTGCTGGCAAATTCTTGAAATCTCCAAAATATTGTTGCATGACCGTTAATTGTTAGTTTGGGTCCAATCTGCTTCCGAAATTTGCCGGGTCCATTAAATGGTTACATTCTGTAATTGTTTTCGCAAAAAAGGGCGTCTCTCGCAAGCCAAGATGGCTTTTTTGGATAAGAAATTTTGACGCGATTTACGATTTTGTAAGCAAGGTAATTGATGTCTAGACGATAGGTGCGCCATTTTGATCTGATGATCAAGACGGCCAAAATGGTGGTTTTTTGGAACAATAATTGGGAGATTACTCTTCCGAATCCACTTTCCCTTGTCGGTAATGGAAATCTGTGCATGCTCCTGGCTCGTTCTCGGGGAGCGAGGATTGATGACCTTGAATCTCCGGGCACCTTATTCCGAGTTATTGATTGAAAAGGGTACTAAATGGCTCGCGGAAAATGTATGGTTTTATTGGAGACGAATCTCGTGAAAGGAGGAGGAAAATAAAATATTCAGACCAGATATGGATTGGGTCAGAAGAAGGTCAGCGTAGAAGCCGTTCGAAAACCGGTCAGTCCCGATAAATCGTCCGGAATTAGCATAATCCATAATGGCGAAAAACGCGTGGAAGTGTAAGTAGGCTCGTTCGTTCGAAAAAGGGTGATCCCCGAAAAAACGCCGGTCCGTGATTGTGTTGTTAATTAATTCGTCGGCCTGGGCAGGTGCCCTCGCCCAAATCCGGCCTTGCCTCTGTAATTTCGCGATCAAACAAAAACAGTTTAATGCGAGAGAGGGAGCTCTCGCATAGGAGCGAAGGGAGGCGATGCTAATTTACAATTTAAGCCGTCGTCTGCGTTTAATTTATTCAATTCTCCTTTATGGAAGTAACGACTCACGCTCCATTAATCTCGACGGTGGGCAAACCGGTTACGTCTCGCATGCGAGATACAGAATGCGGCTCCCATTTTTCCCGAGATTTACGACCGGGCGAAAAGGAGCAGAATTCCGACGTCCATCACGTGGAGGGGCGCGCGCCCACGGCCCCCAATTAATCTGCGACCCTCGCCGGGGGGCACAGAGAGAGACGTCGGCCACCTGCGTTTGATCGCCGCCGCCGCTTTCATAAACACGGCGATATCGATCGCTGCCACGGCTCGGGTTATCAGCCAGTTCACACATTTTCCGGATTCGAGTGCCGATTGCCGAGTAATCGGCCGAGGGGAGCGGGGGCGGCGTTGGTTCTTCTACTTACGGCGGTGGGCTCCGAGCGGCGGTCACACTGAACATCACAGCACTGGCCCCCGGGTAGGGGTGCGAAGCACACTGAACACCAGATCACTGATTCCGGTGGAAAACACTGCAGTTTTTCCCAGATTTGTCGGACGCGAAACAAAGAACGACGTGCTCACCAAGCTCCGCAGAGTGTAGTGCGACCGAAGCGTCTGGGGCGGAGTGCAGTCGGCTGGGCAGGGCGGCAACTCGGGCGCAGTCGCTCGGCGCTCCGCCATCGACTGCAATTCCAGTGAAAAAAGCCGACTGGTGATGCCTCTCTGTGCCTGCCGGTTTAGGTGTTTATCGACGGATCCTGGAGGATCGCTGACTCCGTGTCAGGATTGAGGCCGGCAGGAAAAGGATGCGGAAACCGCCGGACCGAGCAGCACCTATTGATTCCAACGGCTTTTCTTCGCCTTTGACTACGCTGCAGGGTGCGTCTGCTAAATACAAGCGTGGACAATTCCGAAACGTGTGCAGAACGAATTTGGCGGACTATACTCATTAAGACTTCCGACTAAAAAAAGCTCTCGGAACTTCCCCGTGAGATACTTAAAACAGATCTCATACCATGAGTCGAAATGGTCGAAAAATGTCATAGCCATAGCGGTTTGTGTTGCCACCAATAACGGTACAGTGTCCCGCTGAAAGGACTCACGTCCTATGACTTTTATTATTCCAGTAGCTTCAACAAAACAGGGTTATTGCCGACTCAAGTTTCATTCATTTTACGAATTATTAATTGAAAATGTATTTTTAGGGAATTTAGTCTCTAAAGTTATAAATTTGGGATTGCTGTATATGCAACAAAATTCGAGCTCAAAATTGAAGTTTATTCTTTGTACTGAAATAAATATTTAATATTTGGCAAAAGCAAGAAATGACTTTTGTGGACGGTTAGTGGGAAATATTCTCGAGAGCAACAAGAAGGTTACTTCAAGAAAGTTCCTAGTGTGTGAGGTAGTTTGAAAACAAAGTGGACCACCTTTTTGAAGTCGCAAGTTTAGTAGTGAAGGGTAAAAGAGTTACAAACTTTGCCAGAAACAATCCTGTTTTCATTTAATACGATGAAAACAGCAATTCATCAACAAGCAGCATTAAAGAAAATTTTAGTGAAAAAGTCAGTAAATTTCAGTTTGGAGAAGGTTAGAAAGTTCCACATTCACATCAGATACGTAACAAAGTCATTTTGAAAACAGGGTATTTGAAGAAGAAAGCAATAAAATTCATGGTATTTTTCGACAAGTTAACAATTAAAAGTACAGAGTACACACAAAGTGTGAACCTTTGGTGAACGGTTTGACACAAGTATTTTTAATTGTAGTCTTTAAATCTTAATCGTTGATTCCAAATTTCTGTTACTTTCACTCCGATTATTATATTATATTTCTTTATATACCTATTATTGATAAAATGAAAAGGACATTTCGTATTTCTCCAAGTTCGACGCGGAGTATTATAACCGTAAAAAACAGATTTACCGAATCTCAACCTTAAAATTATGATTTTTTGACAAGTGGCAATTTTAAAAATATTTCATTCAAAAGAAATCACTATCAAACCCTATATCAGGATTAGGTCACCTACTGATGACCTGGTAACATCATTTTAATTTGTATTGAAATTGTTTCGTAAATAGAGAAGTTAAAAGGGAGACGGAGGTATTTTAGTGCTACATCTCTTTATAATGACGTTAGAGAAGGAAATGTTAACTTGGAAAACTGGAAAAAGCCTATATTTCTGTGACAAGTGCTGATATATAAATGTAGCGTGAGAGTTTTGGAAACAATAAAGTGATTGTTGATAATTGTATAAACGATATTATAAAAAAAACAACCATGATGAATTTTCTGTGTAAACTACGTAAACTGAACAGAAAAAAGGTACAATGAAAGAAAAGAAACAAAATAATAAACCAAAATAATCACGGAATATGAAAAAACAGAAAAGAGAAATGATGAAAGATTAGGACGAAATTAAAGAATGAAAATAATGACAAATAAAAAGAAATTAAAAATGAAAAAGAGTCGAATACACCGATGAATATGATGTCTAGTTTACCATAAATAATAAAAAAGACATGGATGGAAAAAATAGGAGACAATAGAAAAGTACTAAATAAATATATAAATAAAAAGGATGCTCGGACTAGATAAACAAACACCAAGTGACATAGTAATGAAAAATGTAAGAAGAGATAAAATATGAATTAAGAAGATTTGCAGAATAAGATTAAGAAAATAAAAACAAAATTATGACATAATGTTGGTAAAATGTAAAGAAAAACAAGAAAATATTACGAACGGACTTTATTTTATAGTACACATTAATTGTATTTTTTAAGCAATAATAGGTATTACCTCTGCTTTTATTATGTATTAATAACAATAATAACAAAAACTGATAAATACTTACAACTTTCTGTTGCAATAAAAAATTTATGGAATCTTGAAAAAATTTCAATTTTACCATTAGTTTTTTCAACTACGGGTATAGTAACCAAATTTCTAATCCGTAATATAAAAAGATTAAATTTAAATGAAAATTTAATTGTTGAAATTCAAAAGGCGATATTATTATGCAAAAAATTTCTTAACATACATCACACATTGAACATTACTGCTGAACTACGTCAAAATGGTAATTATAGTGCGGCAAGCGGAGGTAATTACGCTGGATTAAAAGTATATCATCACTTGAAAGCGGTATCCGTGATGAGATGTGAATGTTCGGCCTGATTGCCGTGCCGGGTGGTGGTGGGTTAGGGCAATGGGAATAACATGACAATGGAAGTCACGAAAAAGTCACAAATACAACACTAACAATGTAAATAAGTAAATTTTAACTGTAAAGGGATGGTAGAACATGTAGGTAGGTAAACTAAAGGAAATAAAAAGAAATAGAGATATTTTGGTCATCGACAGGAATGGGCGGGCTTTTAAGTAAATCTACTGAGAAAAACTTTACAAATAATGATTTTTATTTATTGTCTTCAAAATATAATATATAATAGTGAAGAACGACAAAAACAATGCAGTCTGTAATGTAAGTTCTACCACTTGCTTTGGGTATTTCATTGTCAACTACTCTACTTCCATCTATTTGTATATTATAAAATTATCAACTTAAGTTACAAACGGCGATGTTGTTCTATTTACAATTTTAGTCATTATTCACTATTATATTTGGAAGACAAGAAGTATGAACTTGAATTGAGTTCATATACAAATTCTTGCAAAAGTAGAAAGCACGAAATAAATCTACACAATTATACAGTACAGTTTTGGATGGTAAAATTGAGAAAAATATCGAATAAAAAATAAAATAGGTAATGTGAAATTCAGAAGTGAGTGTGGAAACAAGAGCGGTCTTTGCAATGAAAATGAGTCACGATCAAGGAGAACAAAGCTGTAACGAAGCTGACTTAAAGGAATTTATAACGAAGTTACGGGTCTCTGGAAATTAAATAATATTTTTATTTTCACCCTGTATATTGATAAAATTCCTATACGCCACACTGTCAGCGAATTAATAAAAATGCACTCTGTGACATCACTTTTCAGGATGACCCAATTTCCAGCTTTCATTTATTCATAAGTTGGTGTATGAAGTAGATTTTAATAAAAATGTGTCTCCTGACACTTAAACTTCCGCTTGATAGTCCATTTTATTTTTAAATAAATCCCAGAACTGGTTATTAATTTAAAAAACGTTGATCTCAAACAGCATCAAACTTTGTTACGTTGAAATTTTGACCTTTATGTGCTTTGGGGAAAGCTGTTATTCATTTCATTTGAAAACCTGCGAAACATAGCTATAAATAATAACTAAACATCATTCATGTTACTGCAAATAACAAATAAACAGCTGTTCGAAATTTGCTGAAGGAAAAAAAATTGAACAACCACAAAATAACAAACGTGGCGTGATCTGGGAAGAGCTTGACGATTTCTTGTTAATTTTAGTACTCTCAGCGTTTTTATTGCAAAATTCAATTCCTTCATTCCAATAAAACAATTTTAAAAACAACTGGCTTCAGTAAACTTAATGTTCGAATAAAAAATGAAAAGCAATAAAATTTACATAATTTGAATTACCCGCCTGCACTTCAGTGTTACTCGTAGATCGAAATAATCTGGACATAAAAGTGACAGTTTGACAGCATGTGGTATTTTATTACAATACTATGTACAGACGAGTTCATATTAAATGTTCCTACAAACAGCGACAGATTGCCGACGTAAGGACAGGGCTATCTGGGACGTACAGGTCGTCCTTATGCATCCTCTACATCTCGGATAGCCTTGTCCTTACGTCAGCAGTCTGTCGCTGTTTGTAGGGACATTTAATATGAACTCGTCTATACTCTTTCCGCTGATAATAACAGACTTTTTTTGAATTTCGCTACTTATTTCTGTAATAAAATGAGTCGTAATAATAATTCACCTTTATTCATTATTTGTAAAAATTATCAAAATGTTTCTTATGGAGAAATAAATTTCATATAATTGTTATTTTTAAATAAGCTGTTGGTACAATGTATTCTCGTATCATGAAAGATGCCCATGGCAATCATGACACAGCGGGGAAATCACTTCACCTTGACACCACAATTCAATTTTCTTATTTTCCACGAAATGTCGACAAACAATTAATTATGAGGTCTTATTAATTAAAACCAATTTCAGAATTAACGCATTAGAAACGGGAAACATGTTTTAATACATCTACAGATTCTATTTTCAGCAATTTGACTCAATTTGACTCTTTTAATTCTTGTTTAAAAATAATAATAGAAAATACATTGTCAATTATTGTATTTAATACAGTATCGTATTAACAGAAGTAAAGTATATCTAAACCGGACTTTATTATGAACATCTATGTGAAAACAAGTAACGGCTAACTGATTTTGTCTTATACTTTGTCTGTGAGAGGGTGTTAATCATTGTCACGGTCATTGGAACGTGATAACTTTATTAAACATAGTTAACTTCTGTCGGTCATAGTTTTCGTTTTTTTTTATTTTGATGTCGTAATTCAGATACAAAAGCGTGGGGGTAATTATCGATAATAAAGTAAATGGTAAAATTGGAGTTTATTTGTTAGTATTTTTAAATGATTTCCTCGTTTTGTTTAAATTTATCCAACCGATTATTTTATTTTTCTTTTTCAAATTTAGTTTCTCTCCTCAAAACTGTTACATTAATAATCTAAATATTTAATGAAATTCCGCTCTCCAAACGAACGGTAGCTTTGAGTTTATTTAGTAGGTTGTTTTGAACTACAAATCCTTTTTATTTGTTTTTCAATCAATAACTTAAACACGCCAGCTTAAATAATTAATTGCCACTTTAGAATTTTACTTTTATAAATAAAAAATTAAGAGGCACTTGAATCATTCATAAAAGCGTTCTAACGAAATAACCATCTCACGTCTCTCATCTGAATAATTGGCAAGTGTCATGTCTGGTTGCAGCGACCGTCCTCCCCTATGTATTCTTAAATCTGCAGATAAGGCCGCAGTGCTATTTCAAAACACCACCTTCTTTATTTTAGCAAACAAAATATACACAACACCAACTATTTTAAGCATCGTGCGCAGTGCGGTACCGTGAACCCGCCTGATGAACCATAAATAGGACGACGAGGTCAGCCATTTTGCATCATTTAACAACTCACAAACGTCTATCAAAATGACAGAGCTATACCACGCACTCATTCCGACACTCCTCACCTCCGACCAAGAAGTGGAATTATGTAATGGAAAAAAAAACCGACACAATGATGATGGTATAATAAATAATTATTGTAGAAATCCCATGAAAGCCGAGTTAGAGTGCGCATCCATCATGGATGGTAATTGGTATATAACGAATTCGACGAATGTTTAATGCTCCCATTGTTCTTCGTCTGAGTGTTACTGGATCTTGAATTACAGCGTAATGAAGGTTTTTATTAGGATTGTGGGCTGGCAAGAAATTCACTGAACAAGAAATAATTAAAACTGGCCATGTGCTGACAAGAGAGCTTTATCTCTCTACTGACCATATTAACGACAGTTTATAATTAAACAAATTGTTCACCGCTAAATTTTACAACATTGTTCTAGGCCGGCGTAACTAAAAGCTGACAATAAAGAAAAATTTTGTGTTACTGGAATTTAAAAAAGTTAAATGCATAAACTCCTCATTCTAGAAAGATCTAATTAATAATCTTGCTAAGAATTTCAGTGAAAATTCACTAAAATTATAAATTTTTAAAATTATTCCATAATAAGTGACTAAAATGCCTCACTCTTCCTACTAATCAGCATCGGTACTGTAAGTGTTTTTTGATTGTCCCATGTTTCAAGGAATAAAATAAAATATTTATATATTTTTTTTAAATTCTACAGGTATATGTAGGACTGTTCACTATGAGGACTAATTTGAAAATTTTCGATGCCACGAGGTTGAATTTTTACATGTTTTCAATAAATGTATGCAAATATGTAATATTTTTTTAACATTTTGTTTTTCTAAACGATGAGTGGATTATAAACGTGCTTTACTCTTTGTATTGACTAATATTACGGAAAAGACTATAAAAATATGCTATATCCTAACATTTTTTTCTATAATTCATCTTTTCTTTTTCATATAATGTTCTCAAGTTCGACTGGAGATGCTTATCTATTTTCAGGAATTTGCAATTTGTGGACCACCATAAATTGTTTCGTGAAAGGGTTGCAAGTTCATTCATAATGTTTGGGATAATTTATGCGGTAATAGCTTACCTGGTTTTGTATCGACCGATTCGTAACGATTTGGGACGGATAGTAAAACTTCTTAAAAGGTTCTTTTTACAACCGTATTTATTGTGTATTTGAATAAAAAACATGTTAAAATACTAAAAACTAAAAATCTAAGATTACAAAATTTTCGAAAATTGTTACACTTTCTACAAGAAACATGAAACATTTTTCATGAAGGAGAAAAACAATTCAAAAGTGCCGAACCTATAGGTGTTAAACCATTTCCTACTTCAGTTTTAGTTTTTTTTTCAATCATTTCAAACTCATGGTTTTTAAATAAGTGGCTCGAACTACTAGTTTTTTAAAAATAACTGTGCATTTTTTATGTTAGTATCAGATTAGGAGCATATTTACATTTTTTAAAAATTATTTTTCCCATAAAAGTCTAGAAGGTGAAATATAAAAAGTATTTGTCTACCACATTATGAATAGGGCACTTTTTATCAATGAGAAAGTTATTTGTTGTCATTCTAGGAAAGAAATAATACGACATCTCTTCTAATGATCAGAATAAATGCTTTAATCCTTAGATCCTCTTAAATACCTGCATATGCAGAGGATTTTCAACCGTTTTGCGGTAGACTATTATCATGATTTAAAATAAGCCGGTTTCACACCTTTAGAAGTTTCATAACAGGATTTTCCAGACACTTCAAAATACAAAGATGCAGAAATAAAATAAAATTTCATATTTGTTTAAACATTTTTTATTCCGAAAATACTTTTGGTTTGTAGATAGTCATACTCAAAATCGCAACTATTTAATGTAAGAAAATGTAGTTGGTGCCCTGTTTACACATTAATTTACACTTACATTTTTTATTTCTTCTATTACGCATATTATTCGAATTGCAAATTGTTTTCCTTTCACTGAAAGTGACATCGATTTTATTTTTTAACGTGTAAGGTGGGTATATTCATTGCCATGCGGTTTTCGCATTTTTTTGTCCCAATTTTGAGTTTGAATATCTAATCTAAAGCAGTGAAACTTTCAAAAAAGTTTCAAGAAATGGGCAACCATGAACCTATAAAAATGTAAAATATTGAAAGAGGAAGTAATAATTATTAAAATTATTACAATAAAAAAATCATAATAATAACAAACAATAGATTATAAAAAACCTTTGTTTATAAAACGAAACAGAGCAATAGTACCAAGTTAATGAACTACTTCAACGATTTTATAATTATAATTTACATGTAATCAGAGTCATTGTTTGAGTAAACACATTCGTATAAACAAAAGGAATTCGAGATTGTTGTATTAATGTATTTGTTCACATTTACATCACCTTGAACAGAAAAACAAAAGCAAAAGCTAGGTTTGACTGTGATGTTCTCGGAAGTTGACGCCGGAATTTCGGAAAAAAGTGCGGTTGTTTATTGAAACTTGTGTTTTGTTTGCGTTTGCAAATGCCACTTTCGAACCGCATTTATGGCACGCTGGCGATAAAAACAAAGCGCAATGACGTAAATTTAAATTGCCTCTTAAATATTATAATGTTATGTAAGTCCGGCTCGAGGTGGCAAAATGTTAATTGAGCATATCCCCCCCGAATTGGGCATAATGAATTTCTTGCGGGACACATAAACAGCCAATTAGCGTTTTATCGGTGTTTCGAGACGGCAATAATTTTCGGTGAGAATAACAAGAGTTTATGAGGATCCCGGCAGTGCCATGATATTGGCCTGATTAAATTTCAGACCGCGAATGGCCGAAGCACGTCTGAAAAACGCAGAACAGCCGACATTTCACGACAGGACACCCATCGAGGTTAAACCAAGAAACCATTCGCGATTTTTTCTGCCACCTCTCGTTAACCTTGCATTACGAAACGGCGTGTAATCCGGCCCGCAGTGTGAAATTACGGTAAATTATGGAAAGTATCTTTTAATATTAAACGCATTCGTTTGCGTTTCCTGTGTTACATTAGCATAGCAATGCGAGAAAGTTGTTCCAAGACAACATGTGTCTTATTATTAGTCATGCGCCTTCTACGGCGCTCCCCTATTTCTTCAGCGCTGCACTCCATCATCAATAGTCGATATTTCGTGCGGTTGATGACCCCTCTTTGTCCGGCACAGGGACCGTTACACCTGTTGGAACAAGAAAGGGGCTCCGGGAGCCTTCCTACCTGTTCGCCCCTACACTCCGGGCGCCTCATGTGTTTACCTGTGCATGGCCTTGGCCCACAACCCGCCGGGATCGGGTTCCTGCACCGTGAAAATTACCGACTATTAATATTCAGGGCGAAATTGTCAAACCGATCGCTCCGCGTCCCGTCATAAATTATTTATGGCATTTTGCCAAAATAAATGGTGTCCACTTAGCATTCATTAATATTCATTTGCATTTTGTGGTTGTTTGGTGTACTGTTACTCTGATGGATTTCCTCCAGCCCGGACACGGATCGCGGATCGACAAACATTCCATCCTATGTGTAGGAGGACGCATAATTGATCCCTTTTATGCTCACGTCTTGAGCTGCTGCAACTCCCTTCCTTTGCATTCCGTAATTACGATTGACCGCCTTCATTCGCGCTCATTTATCTTACGAGTTCCTGTCGAAGAGCGTTGCGAACCGAAACTGGGCTAATAGCCATGGAAAAAGTTTTTTACCAATAAAATTCAACACAATATTCCACATACAAAAAATCGGCGAAGTTGTTTCACCAGAACTTCCTCGCACAAGTTTTATAAAAAAAAAGCCAATTAAATGTCAAATATCTATAAAGTCCAAGTCGTCCGTTCTTGGCCCCCAAACCAGGCATACAAACACGTAAAGTATATTAAGCAGTTTATTAAAAACATTTAAAAATTTAATAATGTGGCGCCTGAAAAAAGAGTCGCTGTCAATTTCGACTAATCCAAGAGTGAAATAAATGTGGACTATAGAGGCATAATTCAGTTTATCCTTCTTGATCATTTACTGCTCCAAAATTCGTTCTATTATCTATTTAATCTACTGGATTACAAGATTGCAAGACACATGTACCTGTGTCTTATATAAACCTAAATTGTTATCTTGGAAAAACAGTTCGATGTTTTCAAAATAGTGTTACTAATTTTTTTTACAACGCTGCACAAATTTGAATATTATCGTCCTTTGGATAATAGTAGTGAATATCGAAATTTAAATTGCACCCAAACTTCATGTGGGAGTCACAATTTATAAAAAAATGTTCAAAATTATATAATTCTTTTGACCTAGGTAAACTGTGTATTTTTAACTGTATCGATATCAAATGCATTGCCAAAAATGAGCAGAGCAGGAAAACAGAATGAAAAGTTACCTGGAATAAGGTAACCAGTTATTATACCAGAAAAATGTAAAAGTTAGTGAAATGTGAAAAATAAATTTTAAATTTTTAAGTTTGATAAAATACAATGAACAGCGAACCAAACAAAACGTAAAAAAAATCGACGGTACTGTAGTACAGAATGTCTACAAATTCGTATAAATGGAAGCACAAAATACAAATGAAATGATAGATTCAGAAGATAAAATAATCTGTAATCCACTAGAACACAAAACAAAACCGAGAAAACAGAAGGAAAATCGAAGGAAATCGGAATCGAGAGAGATTAATGAAAAAAAATTTTCTAGATCTAGTGGAGTCAACAAAATTTATCGGCAGAAATTAACGATTAACATCATCATGTACATCAGTGGCCTAGAAAACATAAAAATCGAGGGGCAAATCACTAGAATGCATTCTTCTGGTATTTCTTTAGTATTTCTTCAAGAAATGCTATGGAATTCTTTTGGAATTTTGACAATAACTGGAACTATTAGTATTTTCAAAAGTTGTGGTGTTTCTTAAATATACTGGCATTTCTCGATAATTCTGTGATATTCTTGAGAAATTTGTGACATTATTTAACCAATAAATAAACGTAGCTAACATCAAAATAAAAACTCACTAATAAATGTTTAATAAAATTGAGACCTCCAACATTCCCGAGGAAGCTTAAACTATCAACTGCACTAAAAATTGAAGAATAACATTGATTCCCATGACCTGAAGATAGACGATTTAGTTAGAATATATTCTTATCTCTTATCGATCTAAAATTTAAAAAAAAATCCTCCCAAAAATTCAAGAGTAATATAGATTCCTTTTTCTAAATGATTCTTGACAATAAGAAACGTTTTCTAGTTATATAATATTATTGATAGTAAAGTTAAATAAATGTTTAAAAAAGCTCTAAAGAAATCTCTGAACAAAAGAAAAAAACATTGCATTATCGATCAATGTTCAATTTTATTGCTTAGTATTTATAAGTCAGTGTGGCATTCTATATGAATACAAAAAATGTTTTCTGCGAGAATTTTGGCATTACATAGTGTTATATGATAATTCTTTGCATTTTTGACAATTTTAAATATTTATTGACTTCTTCTTATTATTATTATTATATTATTTGCCTTGCTAAAAACTCACGATGTTCGATTTTGCTCGATTACATTACTTCGCTTTAGCTTACGTGAGGGATGTGAAAATCTATAGATAAAAAACATTGATTCATCCTTGCTAATAATATGATGGAAGTTAGATTTCGCTTTAATCCATTAAGTACTTTCCAAGATTGCATGGCAATGATAAACGTCAACACATAATCAATAAACTACTTCAAAACGGTAACATTTCGTTTTAATTTGTCAAATAGTTAAAAAAATGCTATCAAATACAGCGAGGGACATAAAAAAAATTAGAGCAACTCAAAAAGTATCCATTACAACGTTTCCCTTCGGGAGAAATAAAGTCAAAGCACGAGCTGTCAGTTTTGTTTATTTATTTAATTACTTAAATTAATTGCTTGCCCCACATTACGTTTTAAACACTTTACTTTCTGCTTCTGTGTGAATGAATTCTTCTCACACAACTTTGTATAACATATTTATTAGATTCTATATTAAACTAGCATATTGTTAATTTTTTTATATTTGTTTTTAGAAATAAGAAAATTTATGTCTTTAATTAAAAAGTTAGAAATAAGTTCGAGCCAAGAACCGTTAAAACACTTCCTCCATCATTAACATTCTTGACTTCAAAGTAATTTAAAACTAGAATTATTATATCTCATTACAAATCCCAATTACGGAATGTGTTAATTTAGCTAATATGCGAGTAATGCAGAGCCGAAAAATTCTTCCCTAAATGCATTTTTTGATGAAAAGACATGACGAACAAAATGAATCACCTTTATTGACTATTCACTCAAGAAAAAACATTTTTTCTATGAAGACAAGTTATGAAAATTATCTAACTATAAATCAGCACGATTAACGATTTATCTTAAGTAAATTATTGAATTTGACAAACTCAAATTAATGTGGCTAATAAATTGCGTACCTTCTTTCACGTAATCATCTGTAAATATTGGATCGCGAACATATTACGCAATGAAAAATGTTGAAGTATCGGAGATTAATTCACAAAAACCAAAGGTGAGACTTCCTGTTCAAATTACATTTTTGTTTTTTATGACATGAAAAATGTCCAGAAAATTGTTGTGGGGCTCTTTATTTATTTACCATTACTCCAAACTTATCTATTACACACCTTGTTTTTACCTTAGGTAGAAAATTTACGTGACGTAACGTGAGAGTCCTTGACTTTGAATGTAACATCAGAAATGTGGGTGTTGGACCCTTTTAACCAGTGATCCCGGCTGTTATTCCAGGAAATACTGTGAAATATTAACGGAATTATATTTCAGTTCTACATTAGGATTAGCAGAAAATAAAATAATACAATTCCCAGAAGAGCACAAATTGCTGTTTTAAAATCCATCTAACTTTGGTAACTTTAAAAGCGCAGAATATTTTAATTTCTTCGCTGATTTCATCCACTTAACCCATCATTTTACGAAAGACCACAGTTTTGTTTCGCTTTGCTCTTCGCTCGGTAGGTTTTGTTGATCGATGCCACTAATCGAGAAAAATATCATTAATTTATTTTTCATTTTTACATTTCTATACACGAAAAGAATCATATCGCAAGAAAAATATCTACACTAATGAGAAGAAAATAGGTCATTATTCAGTTTGTAGGAGTAGTTTAGGGTTTTAGGTAAACCGTATAATATTAATAGCTCTGATGTTTGTGATAACATCATGTGAACTTTATGTAACACATTTTGAAATCAAGATGAAATTTTGTATACCGACGTCAGTTTCTATGAAGTGTTACTATGATGATGTTTTGAAAATTTCGACATTTTAAATAGCTTTTAAGCTAATGAAAACTTTTAAATTTTTAAAAACCATTCAATCATAGTCAAATTAGGCGATAATTTTTTTTTAATAATAATTTTAAATATTTCTTCTGCAATACTTTTGTTACTATATTCCGTAGAGTTTTCACAATCTGTACCATCTCGCTTCTTCTTATTAAAAGCAAAATCTTTCATTATCCTGGCCAATTCTTCAACTGCACTCTTTATTTAAATTATATTTTCTTTCACTACAGAAATATTCAAATTATTTCCACGCTGAAGATCTCGATTTTAGTGTATTTAGTGTAAGCTTCTCAACATTTCACAGAATTGCTGCCAAAACGATTACACATTTTCATTACACATGTTGTTATTGACTATTATAGGTAATGCGATTTAAAATTGATTCCAAAAAAAAAAAAAAAACGTTCTGTGGTAAATTTTGTGCGGGAAATCGTCTTCCGAATCGGCCTTCTGCATGTCATTGTCTATAATTTCCTCTCATGCATATTCATGCACTCGAGAAAATTATCGACAATTTGACATGCATTCGGGAGATTATTTAGATTATTTATGTTATTGCGATAGTTTATTTGGGTTAAATTACACTGGAAAGTACATAATGGATTAAAATAAAATCCTGTACATATTTCACGTTTTCAATAATTAAATATAGTTCTGCGTAAATACATTTAACGAGTTTTTATTGTCTAACTAATTCAAGTCATTAACTAACTAGAAATGTAAACATATAGAGTGAAATTAAACGAAACAACAATAATCAAAATACACTGATGAAGTTTTTTCTTGTCACTGTATTTCTGTCTGTTCTTTCTTCCAGTGAACGATTAATCAAAAACTTGGATGATAACCTGTGGTATGAAGTCTCTTGTTACCGTTTAATGTAAGTATTTTTAAACTATTAAGTATGTTTAAAGGAGTATAAATTAAAATTGTTGTATTGTGTCTAATCGTGTGTGGGCAAAATATAATTAATTACTGGTTACTGGAAACAGAATTTTAAACGTAGTTGCAACTAAAAACAAATAAATTTTGACAAACTTGCACAACAATACAAGTTTTATTTAATTAAAATCAGAAGTTTGATTTATGAAAGACAACCTTGAGGTGTGAAACCGAATCTGCAGCAGTCAGACTCGCATATCTTTACATATTTATGTTATTACGAAATCGGCGCTAAATGAAATTAATAACAGTAATATTGACTTCAGTGAGAATTAATTTTCATCTGATAATTTTAAGTCTGTGGAAGGGGGTAGTCTCCTGTTCCGAGACCCCTATCAGGAACTCAGGAAACCAAAGCGTACGATCAGAATGGAATTGCGGAGTGGGAGCACTTGGTGGAAAATCTTATTACATAAGCAATTACTTTCCGGGATCTGGTGCGATTTCTTCAGTGCGGAAGTTGTATATTGTAACAATGGGCGAATAACGATTTTATTGTTAGAGACGAAGGGGCAAAAACAAAACGGTCTTTATTATTCCAGCCAGGGGCTTGTTTACGTTGTATGGAGGGTGGTGTGGGGGTGGTTCTGGGGTTTTTGTTCATATACTCACCGGCTGCTGCTGATGCTGTGTCTGTAGCACGGCTGATCGTGACCTCCGGGGGGTGATGCCCACGTTTTCCCCGCGCATGATCGACTCCACCACTGCAAACAAACACACAAAATAACCAATTACATCCTGAAAGAACCCCCGGACGTTCCTTCCACAATAGACCCGGTGGCGGCGATAATAAATCCTCTTCAACGAGATTGAATCAAAGGCAAAAATTGCGCGCCGTAACAAACAACGATTAAAATAACAACGTTCAAGCTGAAGACTTCCCCAGCTCACTCGGATTTCCGAGGAAAATCAATAAAGGGACAAGGCACATACTTTATCGTTACCGAAGTTAATAAAAAGTTGGGGGAAAAGTTTACACTTGGCAAACTCATTTTAATGGTGTCAAACTTTGGATCGAATACTGGTTCAAAGAGAATTACAAAAAAATAATATTGGAGAAGTTCTCAAAGGTTTCGGGCACTAAATTTGTTATTAATTACTTTGCGAGTCGTAAAGCGGAGTTTTGTATCCCTCGAGCACCTCAGACATGACATAAACCAGTAGTCGGCTCGTCATCTCTTTGCCTAATGGAATTCCGAAGAGCGCCCAAAGTAATTCGCAGAATTATTATTGTTGCAAACTTGCTTATCGGCTACAGCTTTTACAACACAAACAGAAGGCTGGCAAAATTTCCGAGGAAAAACGAGGGAGGCTGCTTCATCCATTCAAACAACGACGAACGGGAGTTTCCACTTCTGGGAGAATTTATTTCGGTTCAAAAAAGGTTGTTGCCAAGAACTTGGTGGAAAGTAAATATTGACGTTCGCATCGAGTCCTCACACAAATAATGAATAATTAAACAAACATTACGCTTATCACCTCTTGTAATTACGGTTACACTTAAACACAACATGTTTGCAAAGTTCCGGGAGATAAGACACCTGCTAGAAACATTCAGTGCAACGACTTTATAATACCGTTCCAAAATAGCCCTCAGCGGTGCTCTTTTTCCACCATTGTCTGCTATGAACTACGGAATACCTCTTGTTAAAATTTCATGACCATTCACCACCCTACAAACCCTTCGAATTTCAATAGTGTCTACTCCATTCGAAACCAAGGTCGAAGAAGGTTTATGATTCGCCACGAAGAGATCTCGATTTGTTTGTTTGAATTCTTGGTCATGTCCGCAACACGTTAAGGCAAAAGTTCCCTGACACGTAACCGTTTATTTTTGAAGTTGGCCAGATTAACGCCTCTATAAATACTGATGTTATCTACCGATATTAACGTGCAATTTAAAAATAAACCGTTGAGAACCAAACAAGTTTTATTATTGTAGGTATTTGCATATTTTGATCCGGTTGAATGTCGTCCAACCTTTTCCAAGCTTCATTAAAAAATAATTAATATTGAACACAATTCATTCACCACTTCGATATGTGCCAAGTACTTATGCCCCACTGATCCGATTTTTCATACCGAAATATCCTGAAACGAGAACGTTTGAGGCCACCCTTAAAAATCCGCCTGTCATGATTTTTATTCGAAACAGAACGATTTTATGTCCGTGTAATAAATATTTTAAGGATTTTGTTTCAGTGGAAGTTTTTTCGCAGAGAAGAGCGATTTACGTTTGTTTTGAAAATGAAATTTGAAAGCGGGTGTGTCACAAATATGTCAGTTGCCTGACCCAACTTTATCTGAGTTGTGAATATTTAACTGTGCTAATTCGCGTCCAACGAGAATCATTACTGGCAGGATAGAATATTTTGACAAGCCTACAAAAATTATACAAAAGACGATGAGACCAATTTACATTTAGTTTAAAAAAATTATAAGAATAACATACCAGAATAAATAACGGCCAATTGTTGCCTCACCTGACCTAATTTTAAGCACTACTGCTACTATTTCAGAAGTTCAAATGTCCAAAATTTATTTATATTACTTTTATTGTAGAATAGATTTATTTAACTATTACGTATCAATTACACTCTCTTAGTAATTTTTTAGTTAAATAATTTAAATTTTTACTGACATGGAGAAAATACAACAGAATTAAGCCTGAGTGAAACGGTGCCTTAATGTATAAGGGCGGCTAAAAAGCCCTTTAATTTTCCTAGACCTAGAGTGTCCCTAATGTTACACTTCATAATTTTCAAAATTTAAATTTAGATTGTTGCATCTTGAGATGCTTACTGGAATTCAAAAAATAGAAACTGTTAGCCACTATTACAAAAACATTCTACAAGTTTTGTTCACTAAAATAAAGTATTAGGAATAATCATCGGATATTTAAGATTTTTCTCACAAAAGTTTGAGTTTAGATGGTTTAAAGTTTTTATCCAACTGTTCTTTTTGAAAACTTCTCGTTAATTACATTTTACTCGAACCACCTGAAATTTCTTCAAATTTGCTAGAATTTCTTTGAATGTTT
The DNA here is from genome assembly GCA_004193795.1 of Asbolus verrucosus. Taxonomy (NCBI): domain Eukaryota; kingdom Metazoa; phylum Arthropoda; class Insecta; order Coleoptera; family Tenebrionidae; genus Asbolus; species Asbolus verrucosus. The sequence goes on from QDEB01086966.1 coordinate 38,083, forward strand.
TAGGGTTTTCTTAGAATTTCCTCGTATATTCTTAGAACTAGTCAAACTTTTCTACATTCAAGTACTTNNAGAAATTCCAATAAAAATTCGGTAAGACCAAAAAATAAGGATATTCAAATAAACTTAATATAGTAATCCTCGCCCTAATTCCTACTAATCCTCAAATTTTAACATTATGTGTCACCCTATTGTGTAAAAGTTAAGCGGATGCCAATAAAATCCAAACCGTTGTAAATAAGAACTGCTCCCGGACGGTTGGTCATGGTACGGATTAGAGAATTTGAAGACTTGTTTATTTGAAAAAAACTTTGCAAATTTTGATGGGGTAGGTATGCATATTTACAATAGGGACTGAGACCATTGAAGCCGGTTAACATATTCCAAAATATTTGTTAACTGATGAGGTATGGCCCACCCTTGAGATACCACAAACTGAATACTTATTGGAATCGGTCAACTGACTCAAATTTATAGATGCCATATAAAGTTGTCCGGCGAAGATTACTTATACATAGTTTATTTTCTTTACGGTTAATAAAATATTATCATTATTAATATTAAGAAGAAAAATGAATAAATGAAAAGAGGGAATTTATGATAAGAAGTAAGAAAAAAACAGGCTACAAAATATGTTGCAAAAAACCAGTGAACATTGAAAACTTCTCTGAAAATAAACAAAAACAGCAAAGAAGGAAGCTTTTAGGAGAGCCACAGGCTATTTTGACATTATGATAAATTACACTTTTACCTTGACGGCACTATAAAGGCGCATTTTATTTAATCAGTGATGTATCAGGAATCGATCTTTCATGGCCATGAGAAATGAAATAGATCTAAGAATGAGAGAAAAACTTATTTCTTGAAAAATTTTAAGGAAAAAAGGAAACAGATATAGGAAGGAATTAGAAAACATTCTTTACTTGTTAATGGAACGCTGAGGAGGCAAGCTGTTATACAGAGGTGGCCTTCTTTATGCCGGACGTCAAAATGGAAGAAAACCGCTTAAAAATCGTGCGGTCGATCGGTCGCCCGTTATGAATGTGGGTGTTCGAAAGAGACGCTTTTCATTATCTTGCGTTAATCTTACGGTATGCTTTTTGCTGCACGCTGCTCACTACCGGCTTCTCAAGATGCATAAATAAGCTCCAGCCTGATTGCCTGAAGCAGGACGTCGCACTCCATATGAATAAATACCTACATTTTATGTACCTTCATGAATTATTCATACCGTAATTCATTCGGTCGAAACAATGTGGCGTCATCCGATATGAGACAGACAAAGAAAGATATCTCCAAACCAAAGGGCGGACTATCGCCTTTATTCGATACGAGACGTTTTTATTATTCAACGTTGCGTGATGATGGGTTTCGATGCTCGAAACTGGGGCATTGCACCGTACTTTTGCACGACCGCAATAAATGAATTCGTCAAACTGACAAATTAAAGGAAAAATATACAGAATCTCACCTCCGTCGCCGATAAGGCGCATCTGAACCAGCGCTGGATCTTCATTGTGCTCCTCCAACACCGTGTCGTCAGTTACCGTCAGGTCCTGGAAAAAAAATGCGCCTGTAATGGACTTTCGAAGGAGAATTTTCACAAAACAAGTGCAAATTTTAAAAACTCGTTTTTAACATTTCTATTTAATGTTTTGAGGTCACAAAATTTTAAGTAAAAACAAAGGAAATCCAGTTTCAAGTAATTTATGATGACAGCTCATTTACAAATTTTGGAACATCTCATGCATTTTTCAACATTCATTTATTATTTGAAAACAAAGAGGATCTGATCAGATTATACTTTTGATTTCGAATGTTCTTATTTTACTAAATTCACTTTTTGCGCTAGCTACTGAAACCCGGCCCTTTTGCTACGTTCATGAAAAAAAAAACACTTTCACTATAATAAAACTGAGATAATGGAAGACTTAGAAACAATTTTGTCTTTTCCAGGGAATGCGGTTAAAATTTGATATGTAACTTTTTTTAAAACCTCTCGAGTTAAGTCAATTCGTAGTGGATTTTTTTAATCTGTTCAAAAATTTAGGTGTAACAGATCATAACAGATAAAACGGTGAACTTGTTTGGTCTGTGTTATTAGCGGTTACAAATAAAACTGACGTAAACGTCCTGTAAACAATATCTTACAACTGGGTCTATTAAACCTAGTTTAGAGCTGCACGCTGACTTAAACACCGTAAACGGTGGCGATTTTAAAAGGAAATGAAGTCATATTTTAGATTGTATTATGGTTGTTTCAACTGACGAAACACATTTTAGTAAAAACAGTGATAAATGACAAGTTTCCATCTAGCAAAAAAAATTTTAAATGACTTAAATTGCTTATTAATGGTTGTTGGCGTATTTTACAATCTAATTAAATCACTTTTACTGTGCATAAATTATGAGTGAAATAAATGGAGATATACACAACATAACATTAGTACCAGAACTGGTCAAAACTTCCAATTAAAATTTTTGAACAAGGTTACACTTGGCAAAAAATATATTTTCTATGTGACTGAGGTTGATTGATGATTGTACAATTATCGAAGAGAATGGTTATTATTTTTCTAAAGGGTAAAAATGTCAAGAGGTTGCTACGTAGGGGGAATTAAGGTGGTAATATTATGCTTTAGTTAACTGGAACAAATTAGAAATCTGATATTAGAATAATTTATGCAAATGAAAACACTATAAAATAATCATCTCGCCGATTACGACACTTTGGCGAAAAAATCCCACTCGTTCATAGGAACAGGCAACGGAAAATTTAATGTTTACAAAAACATTAGTCTATAAATAAAACATTATTTATACCCGACCCAATCCACAAATATAACTCCGCCTGATTTATATAAAATTCTATGCAAATCCAAATATTAGCCATGGAAACTTGCCAAGATAGTTCGAAAGAGAATTTTGAGAGATAAAGACACTAGCTGGCCCAATAAATAATTCCCAGGAATGTTTATGTCCGATAAACAATTTAGCACTTAATAAACGAGTTTGTGCCGCCGAGGCCGCAACAATCGATCCGAACTTCATCCGCAGAAAGTTGCACCATTTGATTTGTTAGCGGATGGCTCCGAAGTTGCAGAACTGGAACTTGAGCGATTGGAACAACTGTTCCTTGCACAAAGTTTACAGGAAAATGGAGTCTGTCGCCTCGCACACGCACGTGTCTGTCTGCCTCCTTACTCAACTATCTCCATTAAACCAAGTTGGATAACTTTTGGTTGGATTTCCTTCAAAACAAACTTTTCCTCGAACTCTCTCCCAACTTTTCTAATGAATACACGGAGTTTTAAACTCTCGACTCGGGGGCTCCGGATATACTTTAATTTATTTCGTTTTCTTTGTGCATGCGAATCTCTCGGCGGGGCTATATTTTACACGCTTTCCACAAATTTATAGGGGTTTCATACACTGCACCCTCGTTTATCTGGTGCCATACCTGACACCTATATCAATCCCGTGATTGATTTTGTCAAAGAGAAAACAGATTAAAATCTGCCAGAACATTTGTAAGACTTATAAATCAAGTAAAAACGAACAAAACAGACACTTCAATCATGTTCTGTAAAATATTTGTTTTCAAACTTAACATAAGCCGCTAGCAATGTCCCAGAAAAGCACAAGAAGAATTATTACAGTTCTTCGGATATTTTGGATCCTAAAACGTCGAAATTCAGATCTGAAAAACTATTTTGCAGTAAAAAAATTTAAATGTACGTAATGAACGATAGCCCCCTTTACACATTACACTATTTATCATTTTTCTTTACGTTTGACTTTGGGCATGTATATTACCTGATCCAAGAATTATAAAAATATTTTATCGTTTCAAATTAAAAGTCCATACAATTTATACACGCACAACGTGAATCACACAGCTAAATCTACATTTATAGCTTTGAAATGAAGTTTAGATCTGTGATGTCTAAGTAGACTAACAGAAATTAAAATGTCAGAAATTTTGAAAATTGAAGTACTGCAAAAAACATTTTTTAAAATGTAAAATCAGAACCCACTATTTAGAGAGTATGAGTAGTAGAATGACTGAGATACTTCTGTCAATTATAAAAAAAGTAATTTTTGTCGTTTTCAAAACTTCAAATTTTTTGAGATTAAAGACCATATGCACTAATTAAAATGTTAATCTACAAGTGGTTTCAAAAATGAACACCTTTAAAAATTGCCAATTAAAAAATGTTTATAAGTAGGCAATAAATTCAATCAATTTTGACTATGTTTTTTAACATAATTTTCAAAAAAAAAATCTATTTTAACATAGAAACGAATTGCCACAAATAGAATTTTATTTCTTATTAATATGTTTGGTAGGGCCCATATAAATGGAGCCCAAATTTTAAATAAATAGCAACAATGGCCAAGGTGCTGTACAAAAAACAAAGCTGGCCGTGGTGTTAAAATTCAGGAGTTGGTAAGTGGGTAAAGTTAGTTTAAATAGTTATTTGGCACATTGTGTTCTAAGTGGGGTGGCCTATAATAAAATTCTACCGCTAGATGTACCGTGTCGTCTCTTCATTTTTGCAAACCTTTTTCTTGTGGCATGGTTTATTACAGATACCCTTCTCAGTTCACAGAACAGATAATAATAAAGAAAATAATCTCTACAGTGACCATTTCAACTTACTTCGTCCTCTTACCAAATCCAAGTCCTCTTACTACTGTTTGCCTTATCTTAATGAGCCATATCAAAAACTTCAAAATATACCTGACAACAAAAATGTTTAGATTTCAATTTTTTCGTGTTATTTATGATTATATACAGTTTCATTCGGTTTTCGTTCTTACTCTCATTCATTCTTTGGCTAAACCCTTCATTAAGATGTGTAGAATTTTCGAAAATTATTGTACAAAAGCTAATTTTAATAACTTGTAATTAGAAAAATGATTTTGCTATTAAGCAAATTCTCTACGTTTCAACAATAAATTTTATGAAAAAAAATTTATCAAAGCATAAAATTAGTACGCTGTTTAAAGAAAAGGACAAGGATCTTTTACCATAAAAGTATAATTTTTTTTAAAGTCGATTTACATCGTTTTTAAAACTATTTTATTACTCTCTTTATGGAATTAACATAACAGAAAAAAAAGTTTTAATGTGTGCTCACATGTGGTTTCGCAATTTTATTCTGAGAATTAAAAAAACGCGTTTCATTGATAATTTCATACTCAATTGATATTAACGGCTTTTATTATCAAATCTCTTTTATTTTGGCCACAACATTCCATGGAGACTTCATATTAATGTTATTAATTCTACTGACATGTTTTTTTTATATTAACTCATGACTCAATCTCATACGTCACATGTTGCAAATTTTCACGTAATGTTTCATTAAAATATGAAAAAAATATTAATTTCATTCGAAGGTTAAATGCAAATTCAAAAATTAAGAAATCATTGAGTTCAGAATAACAATAACAATAATATCAAGGCGAAATGTTTATAATAGAGCTAAACCAACAGACGTTATTTTTACGATTAGATAAACAATCAATCGAGAGTCAAGAAACTAATGTTGCAGCGACGCAAAATGACATCTCTTGACCCCAGAGAACGAGATATTGCTCAGTTTTAATTGCGTTGAGATACATAGCAATAAAACATCTATAGAAATGGATGATTATAGCGATGTATGCAACATTAGATACAACACAGGGCCGTACCGGTGCCAATAAACTTCCAACATGTACATCGATAAAACGCACCCACTATGAATTATAGTTTTAATTTCATTGAGCAATAAAAATCAATGAATGACAATAAAGCGACTTCATGGTTACAACACACACTAGTACTAAAAAATTAATTATATGTACCAAGATCAGACAGTTATCTAGCCTTAGAGCGTGATTCACGTGAATAGTTGAAATTATGTTTTCATCTGTTTGCTGATTCATTGCGGTTGAAAAGTTAGCTGAATTGAAAGAATTTCAAGAATTTGCAACGAATCTGGTTTTCATCTCCAACAGTCGAACGGCTGATGGAAAAGAATTTAATTCTTCCGTCTGTTTGAGTTTCCTTTCGCAAAAATATTTCAGTTTAATTTATGTGGGACAAGAGTCAAGACTAGGGTTTCGTCTCGCTTTATTTTAATTAATACTTTAATTAGCAAATGCCTTTAAAATATATGCGTCCAAGATTTTCACCTCTCGAATTGCGAAATATCAAGTCAGATCCATCTCATAAAGAGAAGCTACATCAGTTGACTTCATTACAATCATGGGTAAAGGTCATTGGTGGAAAAAAGTCTTTTGAATACTATAAATAAGCAACATGTGACCCACATATTAAATTTGGAATGTAATCAATATGACATGGTTTTTGCCTTTTAAAAGCACTCTTATCTCATTTTTTTTCCATCATCAGTTATTTACGGATTCTTCTACCGATTGAATTTGACATCCCAATTTAGTGGTGACTGACAAATGTCTCGATATCTCATCATAAATAAAAAATGTAAAGTTCAAAAATAATTGAATCGGGAATTTCCATCAAAAATATCGAGCTCTATCAGCATGTTACGAACGAATCATGGATCTCTTGAGATAGTCCGAATGAACTCAAAAATATAGCCTGCACTTTTCTAAACAACTGTCACAGTTGCGCCATGCTTAGTTACATGGGGTCAAATATTTGCAAGGTTAAGTAGATATAGTAATGTTCCAATATTCAGCAAGCTTGCGATCGAAACGATTTCTACACACTCATTTAGAAAGAAAGGAAAGTGTTTTGACTTTTCAAATTTTTTTGTATAATTTAACCTCATACCCTCATGATCGCAAGTGAACTGCAGAATATGAGTTGATTGCTAATCGGGAGTATCACAAGGCTGCAACTTAGAACCATAGAACCATTTTTGTAATAATCGACTTATTTAACACATGGACAGAGAGCTACTATGTTCAACTAACACGAACATGGCGTAACAGTGACAGATGACGCTGTGGTTATATAACAGATATAAAAGTATAAAATGATGATAAAATGCTGATAAATGATAATGGTTTATAAAGTGCAAAATCATGAAAAAACTGCCAAATGTGATGAGTAGAGGGATGAAAAGAATAAAAATTAAGATGAATACGTCATGGTGACAGAGGTGGAAAATATTTTAAGGAAAAATATGAACTTATTGAGAAGGATGGAACGAAAATACCGAAAACATATTTATTCATTTAATTCTCTGTTGTACTAAAATATCAAGGAAGTATCTCTAGGTGAAATCAAAACATTTATTTTGACCTGTGTTCTCGATTTAGTTCAATAATTAAAGACAGATCAGGGAAGAATTAAACTCTCCAAACTGGCTTTAACTTGCGACAGAATAGGGTATTATACAGATTTACAACTCTTATTAGAAAACTCGAGGAAAATCTTGATATGCTACGATTGCTGGTAAGATCTTACCAAATTTCAGGCCGGGTGGAAAATCAGAAAACCGGAAAAATTCGTCAAGTCATTTCATCTCACTACGAACTTTCAAACGCTATGACTATGTAAATGAAATTTATTCTGAGATTCAGGTTTGAGCATGTT